>JAHWFO010023080.1:419157-431900 GCA_023313115.1 Rhysida immarginata | reverse complement strand
TACATTGTTACATCATACAAAAGCAGCTATTGTTAATCGTATTTCTACCAATAATAAGCCCTAAATCTGGCCACTTGAAACTGAAAATGAAAGTAAAGTTTCTATCTGCCGATAGGACGGCGCTGCAGGCGCAGTTGGGCATTGATAGATAGGGCATTGCTATTCGTATTTCTAACAATAATACGCCCTAAATTTGCCCTATTTCGAGGCCAACGAGAGACAGTCCTAAATTCGTTGGCCTCGGCCCTATCTATGATGATGTAACAATGTATTACATTTCATTGCGGAGGGATTTTACATGCAGCGCCACTTTTCAATAGAGTTTTCTGGTTTATAAGGTGGGAACTCTATTGAAAAGTCTAGGTGGTGTTGACTAAGGCCGACCGTGACCTTTTATAAGGGGCGCGTTCGACATCGTGCACTAAACGCCTTTGTGCGTCCACTAAACGCACTAACGTATTCGTCATGGAACCCGCGCGTGTTCGTCATCGCGCGTGTGCGCACTACCGGGCGTTTCGTGCGCGCACGAAATGACCCTAGGTTAGGAGTAGAGTCGTTTAGTGCGTTGCAAGATGGCGCTGCCCTAGAGCTTGAAACGTAGCGATAGATAGTTCGGAGTTTTAGTTACCGTTAAAGAGCCAACAGGTATAATAAAATAATTTAAATCTGTGTATCGTTTAAACTGACATTGAAAACTACTGTGTAATGATCGATTTCAGCGTGTTATATGAATGCAGATGTTATGATGGGTTTTATTTTGAGCAGTAGGCTTACTATTCGTGATAGCACGGGTGAGGAGGTGAACATCCCACTTTCGTGCTCTTCCCGTTTTTCATGACACACACAAAATGCACTACACTTTTTTCACCGCTCGCTCTGAGGGAGGTCACTAGGTGCATTTAGTGTGCACATGTCGAACGCGCCCAAGGTTTATTCAACTGTTATTTGTCACCCATTCAGAGCACACCTATTGTTGATTAAACCTTGTGTGGAATAAACATACTGTTGCAAAACCTATTGTCCTGGGATTAGGAACTTTTCAGTGGAGAGGTTTTTGTTTTTTTTGGTCCACCCTGTATATTTCATAACAAAACATAAAATAATGAGAAAAAAATTTTCTTGTGTAAAAAAAATAAATTTTTACTAATAAACTGATTTTTTTTAATGTTCTCAATCGAATTTAACAATTTTGAAAAAACATATTTAATCTCTATTTATTAACGATTTAGAATTTGAAAAAAAAAATTCTCTCTGTTTGGTGATCTGTTTTTATGCGAATGCCATCAATTTTTGTCAAGCTATTCAATCGTACCACTGGGCTGGTAAGCAAGTAACTCTTCATCAATCAATATTGACAGCAATAGGGAGCTTCCCTGTAAAACAACAGTTGCTTTAATGACCAGGGAAAACACCTCTTGTCCACAATTAGAAAATCTTCCCTGATCATTATGTCGTTATACAGTTATTTCTGAATTCTCAGTTGCTTAAAAAATGGAACTATTAAAATTATAACCTTTTAACAAATGGAAATTTTTCAAAAATATTTTGGTAATTTTAATACTCCATTAAGTACTATCAAATTATAATAAAATTTGATAGGTTTTAAATTTCACGACATGTTTGTTTTTGAGGGGCCCACTTCAGGAATTCTTACCCTCCTGCAATTAACATTACTGCTTTAAGAAAATTAAGAAAGTTTGGTTAATTCATTAAAAATTCTTGGAAAATTTTCACAAAATCCAGCCAGTGAATAATACATAATTGAAATTTCCCATATTGATAACATTTTCCTGGGATAAAAAGAAACAATGAAGCTAAGATGACATCACTTCACAAGAGTACACAGTTGAAGAGTTGTTTGACTTGAGATGATATATTTTGCTGGTCAAAATGCTACTGCCACAAGACTATGCAGAAAGATATCTTGGAGGAAAAAGATCCAATTTTCTGGAGACAGGTGACTCTACAACAATCCAACACTAAAGATCACATAAGACCGGAATGGTAGGCATCGAACTTAATATCTTAATGGTAGTGCGAAAGCCTATCCTAACTCGTGCCCAGTTGCGCCTTTTGAACACATCCTCAATTAGGATCAAATAGATCCTAACCCATTTTGTTCGTTTTTCAATTTGGTATTTCAACTTTGGTAATTATTGTATTTGTTCTGCTGGTTTCTAAGCTTTGGAACCAGCCTGGGAACAAATTAAAAAAAAATTACCTCAGGGTATGATGTCTTTGATTGTACTTTATTCGTTGGAAGTCCTTTCAATTCCATATTTCTGCAGTAGTTACCTTCGACTCCAGGACCTGTAAAATTGTCATCGAGAATCACGGAAGAAGAAAAGAAAGGTCTACTCTAACTATTCCACTCTAAGCTAAAAAAAAAAATTAAAAAATAGGGGGTTCACAGGTCATTTGATATCCCATTGTAATAATTTCGTTTTCCCTTTACTTTTATTTGGACATCATGTCTGCTTTGCGCTAAGTTTATTTACTTTTTGTTCAAAGCCACGAAGAAAAACGAGATCCATTTAATGGAGCTTAGATGAACTGGCTTATAAAAGCGAACTCTGCCATACTCTACAATGATAAGTCTCTTATCCTTGTAGGCTACGACTCCTGGTAAGCTCCATTAAACGTGAGCAGTTTTTCTCTTCATGGCTTTGAACACAAGTTGAAATAAACTTAGCACAAGAAATAATCCAGTGATGGTTCTCCTTCAAAGTAAGCTTCGTATAAGCAAGAACATATGATAATGTCATTACTGTACTCTGGTTAGACCGTTGAATCGGAGATCTAAGGGTGAAGTGGTTCTTCTACAGCAGTGTTTCCCAAACTGGGGTTCGCCAAATTTTTTCTGTAAAGGCGGATTATTGTGTTGTTTGCATGTATGTTTGTATATTTTTAAGTTAGTGAGTCGCGCTACTCAGATCTTTTGAAAGCGGTTCGCGATTCGAAAAATTTTGTGAAAGGGGTTCGCGAGTTGAAAAAGTTTGGGAACCACTGTTCTACATGGTGGGCCATAAGTCCCTTACCACCCCTTGTACAGGGTGTTGCAGATAACTACAGGGCGGTATAACGGGAAGCCTACCCGCTCGATTGCAGGGGCCGGCTCGGTCGATTGGCAGAATGGAGGGAGATGAAGGTGGCCTGCAGCAGCCAGGAGTTTCCACAGTCGGGGGTGGGGGTGGGGGGTGAACGTCAAAACTGTCATGTTTTTGTCGTTCTTGTTTCCTTCGTTTGTAGTACTTAACCTCGCCCATAGTCATGCGCAATCGTGCAATGAAGTTGAATTTGCATAAGTTTTCTTGTTAAGTCTGTTAATTTTAAATAGGTTGTCAGCATTTGGTTTCTGCCACGTTCGTTTCTTTGCCTCCGTATTTTATTAAAATCCCGTCCCTCGTCTCGCCGTGCATTGAATCCTTTTCTTGACAATGACGACTCGACATCAGTGGACATGATATTGGTTTATGGAGAGTGACGGCGCAATGAGCGGCAAGCTGCCGAGCTTTACGCGCAGCGCTATCCTGACCGACACCATCGGCGCCATGGGCGCTTCGGTGAGCTAGTTGCGCGTCTTCGCGAGCATGGTCATTGCGCCAGCCAGGCATATTCGCCCGCGCTGCTCTTGGAATGGACCACACCAAAGTGCATCGCATTCTCAAGAAAAACTTGAGAATGAAGCCGTGGAAGCGCCATACTACCCAGCAATTGTTACCCGATGACGCCCCACGACGGATGGCCTTTTGCGACTGGATATTTGCAGAGGTAAGATTCTATCAATTACTGTGTTCCACCAATAACAATAATAACTGGATTATTGACTGAACTTGTTTTTCGCAGGTCAATGTGGATGATGTCCGGATTGTCAAACGGATTTCTCAAACGGATTGTCTTTACTGACGAATGCACCTTCACGAGCAATGGATCTATCAACCGTCATAATGAGCATCATTATGCCGTTGACAGCCCGCACTGCAGGAAGGAAACGCACGTCCAGGGTCGAGTTTTTGGACTTGAGATTGCGGTTTAGTAAGCATCGCTCATACGTCAAAATTGCCAAGATCAGAGCAATTACCATTGGAAAGCTTTGATATTACGTAATTTTGACGTATGAGCAATGCTTACTAAACCGCGATCTCATGTCCAAAAACTCGCCCCAGGGCAGGTGCTCGGTGAATGTGTGGGTAGGCATTGTGGGAGACCATATCATTGACCCGCATTTCATTCAAGGCAACGTCAATGCCACCACATATTTCAACTTTCCGAAGAATGATCGCGACGTACTGCTCGAGGACGTGCCTCTTGCCCTGCGACGCGACGCATTATTCCTGCATGATGGCCATCCTGCTCACTCATCACGTGCGACCCGCGCAGTACTGGACAGGAACTTTCCAGGGCGTTGGATTGGCCGCTACGTCCCCGTCGAGTGGCCACCCCGCAGTACGGACCTAACCCCGTGTGATTTCTTTTTGTGGGGATATGTTTGGGACATCGTCTACCACAATGGGTTTCCAGTTGATGTCGCTGACCTGCAGAACAATATCCGCCAGGCGATGGCAACAATCACCCCAGAAATGCTGGGGCGAGTGAGAGAAGACTTTGTGAAGAGCGTAGCTCTGTGCTGAGGGAGATGGAAGTTTCTTTGAACATTTGTAGTAAGAAACTCCACAAAACACGCAGGTGACACTTTCTCAGCAGTAGAGCAAACTGGTCTGCTGCGTCTCGTGGCTTTGGGCCTGTATCTGCTACGAGACGACCAAACATAATAATAATAAGTGTGAATCGCTATTTTTTACTATTCTCCTCTGTTGAATTTTTGGTTTATTTGTTGGTCCCCTCTAGCTGCAGAGGACATTCATAAGTGTGTTTACTTTTTGTTACCCCCTACCCTGTAGCAATGCAGCGCACACCCCTCTTTGGCTCAATTGGTCATGCCTTTTGCCAAACAAACAAGTTTAACAAAATAAAATTACCCAATCATTTGATGTCGAGCCGGCCCCTGCAATCGAGCGAGTAGGCTTCCCGTTATACTGCCCTGTAGTTATCTGCAACAACATGTAAATTCTTGTTTGTAGAAAATGATGGATAACCATCATGTGGCGACATATTAGGCCTAGGGGAGAAGTCATATGGTGCAGGGGTATCCAGTAAGAATGGCACCGGAAAAAATGTCAGTGGTAAAATAGGAAAACTTTTTTCTAAATGGCACTTGTGACCATTATGAAAAATCGGAAAAATCTGTTCAATTTTAACCAATGCCTAACCTAACGTAATCTAATATACCTATTACTTTGTCCAATCCCAATCCTCCTAACCGCCCAGAAGGAATCTGCTGATCTACAACGAAGAATAAAAAACTTATTCATAGATTATTCGCAGTCGTCAGCCTCTAGCGGCCATTAGACTGAAGCTACATATTACCCCCTTCGGCGGCCATATTGGAACATCAGACAACTCTCCACAGCAAGGCAACTGGTGATACAGCTAACAATATAAGCATCCATCGTTTATAACTGCACCCAGGGGCATAGCTAGCTTTTTAGCACCAGTGTTCATTTTTCATTTTTAGCACCCCTTCAATTAGCTTTTTAGCGCCCCTAATTAGTTGCGCCCGTGTACTTTGCACACCTAGGCCGCCCATAGCTATGCCTCTGATGGCACCATTAGCTACCATGCTGTGAGGGATCGTCTACTGTTCCAATATGGCCGCCAAAGGGGGGTAATATGAAGCTTCAGTCATTGGCTGCTAGAGGCTGAGGACTGTATACTGAGGTAAGGAAAAGCCTCGTGCAATTATTATGTGGATTTGGACGCAATATAAGATTGTAACATTAAAAAATGCATTATCAATTTGTTTAAATATAATTGCTATTGTTTAAATTAATTGTGTTCAAAAACATTAAACTGTAATCGTCATTTGATAGATTGATTCAGATATAATGTACTCTGAATAGTTGAATTATTATGATGAGTGAATAACTTTTTTTATTCCAGCTGTGCCATTTTTTCCTATTTTACCACTTGTGATATTATTTCCGTTGCCATTTTTACCCATATTCATGGTGCAGGTGACTGGGACAGTGGCCATCTTAAAAGCCGCCATCTGGGATGCACTGTAGTTTTAAATTGGAAGGGATTATGGGGCACCTAATTTCGGGCTAGAATTTCCCAAGGAAGACAATGGCGCAGTCCGTTTTTTCCTATCTTAATTCGTTCAACAGTTACAGGCACCGTCCCGGTCACCTGCACCTTTGCGATCAAGTATTTGGTCGGAATTGTTTTTAAGATGCATTCTGCATATTCAGAACCTTCTGACTGAGCTATCAGATAGGCTATCCACCATCTTCTATGGACAGATTTTGGATACCTATCTAGATACTTGAGTTATTTGAGGACGACCAGACTTTCTTTTCCTCCCTCTATATGACCAACTAAAATGTTTAGTCTCATTTGTTAATAAATTTAAAATAAAACTGTAATGTTGTTCATTCAAAGTTTACTTAGAAATTTGAAATTTTTATTTAAACTTAAATTTAGATTACTATCATGATTTATCATGCAAACAGAAGTGAAATCTGATGAAACATTTTTTCAAATAATTGTAATTAGTGTCAATTTACAAGTAATATACGAATAGATTTTCCACTTCAATGGCCTTCTTAGCTTAATTTAAAATTGCATGGAAATATTATCTTGGAATAAATTTCATAGGCCCAAAGTAAAATACCAGTATCTATTATAATCAAAACAAAAATCCTGCAACAAGTAGTAGTAGCTAGCATTTGCACTTCACTTCGTAAGAAACATGCTAGATAAAGCGGCTTTGGGCTTCAGGAATGCACTCTTGTTTGATGCATTCTAATGATGAATCTTCAAACAATACAAATGCAACAGAGCAAGAAAATCATTAACAATATTCCATTTATGGTTCTACTTCTATTATCTTGCCTATTGATGAAGTCATACATGCCATACATCAAATATAAAGTGTGCAACTTAATTCTTTTTTTTTCAGTGAAGGTTACAGTGCAGCTTCCTAAGACTTTGTGAAAAACATGATTGTTCATCAATTATGTCTTGGAAAAATTATTACCAAGAAAGATGAAATTTATTTCAGTCAATACATTCAATTTGCTGTGGCATGAAAATAGTAAAATCTTAAACAGATTAACCATTAAGCATGTTGCCATAAATTCATGAAACTCACATGATAAATATTTGATGGCTAGTATTCAATTTCAGTTTGTTCGTAAACTGAAATATTTATGATGCTAAGACTTTTCATGAAAAATCATCAACAGGAAAATTAAAACTTTACATAATATTTTCAAATCTTTAAAAATACCAAAACAGGTTCAGAAACAATTCTTTTTTTATTCTATAAAAAAAATACAGTATTTACTCACAACAATTTCCTTTTTTGCCACCTCTTTTAAATGAAATTACAAAAATAGTTGGATCTTGTTAATATTTTTAAACCCCCTTCATTCGTTATATTATTACCATTTATTAATGGCATCTTATATTTAGTAACAGATGCATTTTAATACTATATTAAATTTACCATTTAAGAATTTTCCCCTAAAAATGAGATGAAATTTCAAGAGGCAACAAAGCAAGCATTGCAGTGAGCTTATTTTAGGGAGAAACCCATTAGTTCAAATTTTGTTTTTCTTTGAAGTTTTCTACAATTTGTTGCTAATTTTTTTTAAATTTTTTTTTCCGTAATATTTCTCAAAATTAGGTTGAAGCAATCCAAGAGTCACATGATGCAATGGTTCTATGGCAGGATAGAAAAACATTACTTCTTTTCCGGTTTAATAACAAATTAAACAGCAATTAAAATTAAAAAGAACATGATCTTTTTTTTTTGTATTTTTAAGGGCACATGGAGGAGAGATTAAGTGTCGGTATTATGCAATTTATTTTCTTTCCATAGAGTTTTCTGCTGCAAAGATTCAGGTGAGAGAAAGAATAGAAAATAATAACATTGATAATAATAACAAATTGAAGAAGAATATATATTCAAATTAAAAGTGTTGTTCAAATTAAAATAGTTTTACGATTCCTATCATGACGTTATTAAAAAGAGAGGTCATTTGTCTATTATACAGAAATTAACAGTAAGAAATCAGTCAAAATTTAAGTGTTTCCAACGATACCATCTTTCTTTCAGGTTCAAGTAAAGTCAGTGCCATAAAACATGAGGGAGTACTTGATTTGGTTAATTTTCTTTGTAAATTTTTATTTTTATTTTTTACATAAACCATTCTTTTTAATTTCCTAAAAGGTTTTACTTCCCTTAAATTTGACAGCTAAAAATCTGTGTTGTATATACTTTATTATAATAAATTTATAACAATGTAAAAATTTCCTTCAATGATGAAAACGAAGGTAATAAAAAACATCACAGATAATAAGAATGGTAGCGCAGTTGTACAAAAGATCCGCTCAAAACGCATCTGGGGAAAGGAGTTCTGCAGCGGACTGGACACCTTTTATTATTTATTTTTTTTTTCCAGTATTATTCCCCTCCCCTCCCACTGTTAGTTATTAGTTTAAAAACCTTTAATGGAATGAGGAAAAAAATTCAACAAGGAAAGAAATTTAAATCTTAGGCACAATTAAAAAACTTCTTGAACACACTGACTGGATGATGATTGTGTGGACTTAGTTACAAGGTTTTCCTTCTAAGAAGTATTGAAGGTGTTGCTTTTCGCAACTTGAGATCCTGGACATAAATTGTTAAAAAAAAACAAAAAAACCTTTATGTATGTATAAAAAGAATTGTCATACACAAATAGACATGTATGCACATGATGCATGCATGCATAGATATGTAATATAAATTACTTGTAAAGAATCAAAACACAAACCCTCAAGAAAGAGGCATCTAGGATGTGTTAAAAGTAAATGAACTAAAACTGAAACCACAGACGACAAGAAGTGAGAAATAACAAATGCTTAAAAAAAGTAAACTAACAGTGAAAAAAATATGGAGAGGAAATTAACTTCAGATTCAATAGCATCGTTGATAGATGTCCAGATGCTGTTCAAAAATACGACTCAAGACTGGAAGCTCCAAAAATTGTTTCTAATTTCCAACATGAAACCTCAGACAATTTGAAGAAATTTATAAGAAACAGTTACTAGTAAAGAGGATGGTTCCTCAAGATCAATTTTCTTTGCTTTTTCCATGACCATCATTTGTGAATAACAAATCACTTGAGTCTATGTTGTATTGTTTAGTTATCTCTTCTTAAATACCATTTTAAAGACATCATTTTCATACAGACATCTGGAGAAAAATCAGCAATTTTCAGTGGAGGAATCCGCATTACATATATATATATATATTTTTATATATATATATAATTTTGTTTCTTTGCTTGTTCTGGGACAGTACAGAATTTAATCTTCATCTTCACCGGATTCAGACTCTATTTAATAAAAAAAATAATAATAATAAATAAATAAATAAAACAAAGATAAAAGGCTCATCAATAAAAAAATGTACTAAATCTAATTTAAGTGTGAACGAAAAATACTACTTGGTAATTTATAATAGACCCATTATAAAGCAGATTCAGATTTTAGCTAGTCAGTAACTAGAACCCACTTTTTTATTTATCAAAGCAGGGGGTCTAGGCTGAGCTCATCGACAAGCAGTCGACTGTCGACAAGTGTCGATGGTCACGTGGTTAATGACGCATTTGTCGATTCGAGCTAGCATGAACACGACTTGTCTACAGTGTAGACTTGTCTACAGAGTCTACAGTGTACAGACTCTACACCGTCCATTTTCTAGTGTAGACTTTGACCATCGACAACTGCCTTAAGAGCAGTCGACTATGCACATTCTTGTCTACAATTCAAGAGCAGTCGACTATGCGCTTGGCGATCGTTATTTCAGAATTTAGCAACAGATTTCTTATTAAAATCTTTTTTCCCTCGTTTCCGGCCTGCAGGCTAAATACACATAGCTCAAGAATACACATTTTCTAAAAATATTAACAAAACCTTGTTTAAAAATAATTACATACATGAAGCACTCTCTTGCGCTACGAAACTTGAACTGGGAAAATAATAATATACTGTGTCTACAGATATGTGTTTATGTATGTATTTATGTGTATACATGGATAAATGTGTAAAATTATGTGTAAATGTTTGTATATCAATGTATATCATCTAGCCATACGTGTGTAAACTTGTGTATAAATGTGTAATATGCTGCTTATCGACGGTTAGATTTTGTCGAGATCGACAGCTTGTCGATGAGTTCAGCCTAGACCCCCAGAACATAAAATGCATGAAAGGCAGTCATTTTCTCAAATAAGGGAAATCTTTGGACTCCAACTATTGTGTTATGAAGTGTCTCTACTTTACTTAAAAAAATATTTTGCTTCCTTAAGTAACTAAATAAGGGAACTGAACAATCGAAATTTAATACATAAATAAATAAAAGCATTAAACAAACTGGATTTCAAGTACATACAATGACACTAGAGAAATTTATAGCTGAACAATCAGTATAACTGCGCTATCGATTTTAAATACTATGATACAAGCAAACATTTTTTCAATGATGTCTGCCCAAATTTCATTGTCTTGCAAGTATTCTTTTGAATTCAACAATGGATCAAAACGAACAGTGTCAGACTCTTGGAACAACTGAAGGGCTGCCTGGAAAAACTTAAGTGACACATTGTTGATTTTGAGAAAATTGACATTTTATTTTCTAAGCAAGCTTGGAATTTCATAGAACTACATTTGAAAAATACGGAATTTCGCAAGGAAAAAAACGGATTTATTGCCCTAGATAAAGCCACATGATGGATGACCACTCTGTTTCGCTTAATTTCATGTTTAAAAACTTTCGGCTGATTTGTCAAAACGTTTTTCCAGACAGCCCTTCAATTCATGTTAGAGACTTCAAAAGAGGCGTGGAGAGCTGTGATTTTCTACAACTATTAAAAAAAAAAAAAAAAAAAAGAGGCCTAAATCCAAATGAGTGCTATGAAATTTTGAGAGAAACTTTCCCGGACTATTGTCCATCAAAAGCATGTGTCACAAAAAATTGTATCGAGAATTTGGAAATAGCAAAAATTTCTGAAAGATAATCCCTGGAGTAAACGTTTTCCTGATGCAGTAACCCCAGAAAACATTCGCTGTATAGAGAAAATTGTAAAGGCAGACCCATGGATAGCAGTTATTTTCAACTAACAAAAGGATATGCAAAATGAATTCCCCACTTGTTAACATCAGAGCAAAAAGACAAAGTAATTTCAAAAAGATGCATAAAAATTTTGTTCTAAACCTTTTGTGTTGTCTGTGACTACAAACTTCTGCAGTATCCCTTGTAAGGAAAATTTAAGAGTAAGTTAATGAGCACATAATGATTACATAGAGTATATCATAATAATGAGCAATTTGAAATCTTTCTCCAAATTCTTGAATACACTTTGGGCAACAGTAACATGTGCAGTACGTTAAAACTCGAGAAGGGGAGGGACTTGCATAAAGCATTTTAATTGTTGAAAACATTTGATTTTATCAGGTCCAGGGGAAAGTTTTTTTCGTTTTTGCAAATATCCCAGTTGGCGCTCAGATTAATGCATAAATGAATTTTTTATTCATCGAAATAATCTCCATTATCAACAACCTTCTCCCAACGAGATACTAAATCAGAAATTCCTTTTTTTATAAAAGTCACGAGTTTTACAGTTGAAAAAAACACCCAGTTCATGTTTTAGCTCCTCTTCTCTCTTGAAGTACTTGTTTCTCAAATGGTTATCGAGAGATCAGAAAAGGTGATAATCTGTTGGAGAGATATCTGGAGAGTACGGTGGATGAGGTAACACTTCCCAGGCAAGTTTGTTATTGCCTGACGGGTCAGCTTTGCGGACGTGCGTTGTCCTGAAGAAAAACAACACCCTTATGGTTCGCAAGAGCTGGCTGTTTTTGCTGTGATTTTTTCATGTGTACCTGATAGTTAAAAGTTAGTTGGTATTACTGGCATTGAGAAACCATGTGGCCTTGTGAGCGTGAGAAATTAACTCTTTTCATCACAGAAGAGAACATTACAGGAGAACATAGTACATAAAGAATGACTCCATTTTGGATACTAACATTATGGCCCCATTGAAAGTGAACCTATTTGTTAGATTTTTATTTTCTAAGAGAGAGTGCTGGCTCAGATATGCATTTTAAGGATAAGCTGAATATCAGATGGTATATACCCTCCAGGACAACAGTTTGGACATTTTTAATTATTGCAACTATTTGTATTTAAACTGGTAAAATAATAGGAAATTGGCTAAATAAAGGGAAAAATGATTAAAAAAATCGACTTTGTCATTTATTTTTACGTCTAAAATAATGTTTATTAACAAGCAAGTTAATAAATTAATTAAACAAATAAAAAAAAGTAAACAATGACTGAGACAAAAATTTGGAAATTTGAAATTAAAACATTTAAATTGTTTAAAATTATTAAGTTACTATTCTAAAAATGTGATTAGATCATTGTTGCATCTATTAACATTATTACCTAATTTTTATAAAAGGCTTAGGAGGTAAAAATAAACGTTTTAACATGCTACCAACCGCACTAATTAACAAGTGAAGAAAAATTTTTTTTCTTCAAAAAACAACGCTTATGTCAAAATTAGGTATACATAGCACCATCTCTTGAATGCAAACAAACAAACATAAGCCAATTCTATTTCATATTA
>JAHWFO010023080.1:394197-419057 GCA_023313115.1 Rhysida immarginata | reverse complement strand
CATTTTTTTTTTGATTCATGCATTGTCACCGACTTTACGTATGTGTAAAAAATTTCAGCAAGATCAGACTAGCGGAAGGGGTGGAAATATTGATCACAAGATTTCATCCACCAAACATCCCCCAAATGGCGAAAGTTATATAAGCGTTGTAAAAAAGCAAGTGGAAATAGCTAGATGTTTGCATTCAACACCAAGTGCAGTCAACAAAAATCATTAAAAAGTACAAAGAACTTGGAACGACCAATGTTTTGCCTCACTCTGGAAGACAACGTTACAACTGCAAAGGAAGATTTGAAAAAGCATCTCAGAGCTTTGGTGAATAAAAAAAAACAAAACAAAAAAAAAAACAACAAGTAATTGGACAATGGAATCGTATCATGAGAAAAGATGTATCTGCAAAAACAGCAGCAAGAAGATTAAGATCAGTGGGCTAAGCCACTGATGACAAAAACAATGAAGGCAAAACGCTATCAATGGGCTAAAGACCATCAATTTTGGACAATTGATGAATGGAAAAATGGTCATTTGGAAATTTTCATTATTTAATGATGGCCAAGAAAGAGTCATTTGGAAGAAAGACCAAAAGTACCATCCAGCCTGCATTGCTCAAAAAGTCAAATTTCCTCCAAGTACTATCATGTATAGTACTCTTTCATCAAGGGAAGTGTCAACAGTGCTTGCTACACCCAAATAATGGCAGATCATCCTATTCCTACTACTAAATTTTTTATGGCAGTGGTGATTTTATTTATCAGCAAGATGTATGGCAAGGTTGGTTGGTTTATTAGAAATTTTGGCATCTATTACTAAGGTCATTTTGCGCCTTTTACACAAGTTATATCTGTACGCAGCCCAGGACAAACACAAACATCCATGCCCACGGCGGGATTCGAACCCACGACCAGGCAGACTCGAGAACTAGAAAGCCTACGCCCTAGCCCTCTCGGCCACCTGACCGGCTGTATGGCAAGGGGCACCATCTAAATATTCAATATCCTGGCTAGAAGACCAACAAGTTCAGGTGCTAAAATGGCTTGGGAATAGTCTGGACATGAATCCAATTGAGGAGATATGGAACATCATGAAGAAAATTTCAAGTTTGAAGTCAACCAACATCAACGAGCTTCAAACTTTTCTCCAAGACGTTTGGTGTAAAATTACAAAAGAATGCCAAAACCTAATTAAATCTATGCGGCGTAGACTATGCCAAGGTGAATAAAGGCAGTTGTCAATACTAAATTTGTAAATTTTTACACCTCCTATTCAAAATATTAGAATATTCACAGAAGACCACATCCTGGTGCACATGCTGGCCTTATGATAACTCGTTTCATTAAAATTCTCCAGTGAAGGAGGTGTGTTGCTATTGCGTAACAAAATTAAGATTCAAAACTAGTTCATTTAAATAAGGTAAAAAGAAAATAATAATAATAATAATAATAATAATAATAATAATAATAATAATAAAAAACTAACGATTCAGAAAATTAAAATACGTAATTTATTGGTTCAAACTATTAGAATACGTGAAACTAACGAAGAAACATTCATTATCACCAACTTGCATTCTTGAAACGTTCAACATTTGGTAGCATCCCCTCGTGCTTTGATCACAGCCTGTAATCTGTTTCTCATATTGCCACAAGCTTCGCAAAGTCCAACCTGTTGAAAGAATTCCACACGCCGCAAATAAGTAATGAGATCAGCTTTATTTCCTGGTGATGTGACTTGGAGCCGCTTTTTCATTGCACCTCATAAGTTTTCTACTGGGTTGGGGTTGGGAGAATTGGCAGGCAAAGAATGTCCGTAATCTTTCGAGATTGCAGTCATGCCATTGTTGCTTTAGACATGTGACAGGAATCTCTAAAGCCTGTTGGAATATGAAGTCCTCACCACACAAGTCTTCTGCAGAGTTGAGCATGTAATTCTCCAATACTTCTTGATATACACTACCCTATCAAAAGTCATGGGACACAATCACTTTAATAGGAACACTCAAAAATAGACATATTATAGCACCTTCTTGGCCCACCTTTTGCTGCTATCACGGCTTCAACTTTCTGGGGCATACTGTCCACAAGTTTTTGATACGTTTCGACAGGTAATTTTTGCCATTCTGCCAAGTGTCTTGGACAGTTCGGTCACGGATTTCAGGCGTTCCGCACATGCGCGCAATTGACGTTCCAACACAGCCCAGAGATGTTCGATGGGGTTCAGATCAGGGCTCTGTGCAGGCCAATCAAGTTCTCGAACCCCCTTTTCATCAAACCATGTGCTTACAGCACTTGCTTTCTGGCGAGGTGCGTTATCATGCTGAAACAGAAAAGGGAGTGCTGCGTTGTCCAGAATGTCTTGGTAACACTCTGCGTTTAGATGTCCGTCCATAGAAACGATTGCACCCAACCTATACCATGAAAAGCACCCTTACACCATCACCGGCCCTCCGCTGAACTTCACTGTGGGCACAACACAGCTCGGCAGATAACGTTCGCCATACCCAAACTCGTCCATCCAATTGCCAGATGGTGTAGCGGGACTCATCACTCCATTCAACCATTCGCCATTGATCCAGAGTCCAATGTCGTCGCTCTTTGTATCATTGCAATCTCCTTGCTGTGTTGCTGGTGCTGATGTAAGGTTTGTGGGCTGCCGCTCTGTCATCAAAACCCATTGCATGCATTCCCTGCGATAGGTCAGGGTGCTCACAGTTGTTCCCGTTGACTCTATGAACGATCTTGTCAGTCCATCAAGCGATGTGTGACCGTTAGCAGTGACCACTTTACGAAAAGCCCTTTGGTTTCTGGCCGACATGATCTTGGGTCTTCCAGTCCTAGGCGGAACACTTGCAGTGCCTTTCTCTTTCCATGCCCGGATGACATTGTGAACGGTCAATTTCGGGATATTTAGGAGGATTGACGTCTCTCCAACAGTTTTGCCTGCGAGATGGCACGCAACAATTGTACCTCTTTGGAAGTCTGAAAGCTCTTTTCTTTAAGACATTCTTACAGCATTCACACAAGCATCTGCTGCATAATAGCACACTCTGTTATGTAGTGCTGGGAAGAAAGCCAACAGTGAAACTGCAAAGGAATGTCCCATTTTCATGCAAATCAGGGTTGTCCCATGACTTTTGATAGGGTAGTGTACTTCGGAGGTTACACGGGTCTTCAAAACGCATAACTGTTCTACTCCTTCAGTAGCCATACACCCCCTTACCATGACAGATGCTGCAAATTTGACAGAACGTTTAAGACTCTCTCTGTTTAATGCTTCTGTCATATTCTCCACACACGGGTACCTTGGTCACCATGGCACACGCAGAACATTGATTCATCGCTGAAGAGTACGTTGTTCCATTCATCATCACTCCAGAGAAGATGTTCTCTACACTACTTCATACGAGCGTTCCTTTGCTTGCGTCTCAGTGCGGGCTTTGCTTTTGGAACTCTTGATGCAAACTTTAGTTGATGACCTGGGTACGTGTATTCCATGCAGGTCCCACAGTCGATGAATGTGCCGAACGCTTTTGCAATGGTTTTTCTTGATGGATGTTCTTCAGGCACCTTTCATCTCGCACGGTTGTCGCTCGTTTTCTTCCACATTTGTGTTGCCCAATAGTTCATGCTATTGTCCTCTGAACATTTGGCTGGTGTGGCAATTTCCAATATGTGTTTTACCGTTTTGATGTAGGGCTATGATGAGGGTTTTCGTTGTTGCTGAAATGTCGCTTTTACGGCCCGCTGCAATGAGACAAATAGCTTCCAAGTTGCTTACACACTTTCAACTGACGAACTTGAATACGGAAGGTAACACTTAATCACCCGACAGTTAAACACAGATATTTAATCACGTCGACATTTAATCACCGGACACATAATCACCTGATTGTTTAGTCACCGACGTTTAACCACCAAAAAATACGTGACTTTTGATTAGCACATTCTGGCACCAGTACTGTCTGGCACAATGCCAGTTTTTTCTTTTATTGTACAGTAGTGCCCTGCGATACATTGAAAATGAATTGATTCTTGTATGTCATCGATACTAATCGATACATTGTTAGAGAATCGAATCTCAAAAATTCAGGGAATTTTACAAAATCAGCAAAAAGGCGAAATAGGAACAAAAAATTTGAAAAATATCAATAATATTCTATAAGATAGATTTTTTTGCTGCTTATGATCAGGGAAAATAACATGATCAACCGGGAAAAGTCAGGAAATTTTACGAAATCGTTTTGCTAGACACCCTAAATACAGCAATATTATTGTTTTTCGCGAAACAAAGAGGAATCGTTTCTTTTTGATTCTTTTGATAAAAGGTATCGATTATTTACATTCCTGGAATCAGTTTTCGATGTTTTACCCATTGCAGGGCACTATTGTACAGACTGTAATTTTTGACGCGAATTTTTAGCCAATTAGAAGTTAATCAAGTGATGCAGATTTACACGTTGTCAGTTTCATTTAAACGGACAAGCTGTTAATGTATAATGCTTAAATAGTTTCATTTAAACAGTTATAATGAGTGAGAGGATTGTAACGTTTGGAAAAACTTCGAAAGACAAACTGTGTGTATTACACAAGCAATATGAATTTGTGAAACATCGAGAATACGTCAACGGGAACGTTCTTGTTGTTTTTCGTATTGACTGATTTGATTCACGTTTTTGATGAAGTTTACAAGTTCTATCATTTTATATATAAGTTATACATCAAATACTCATCACATATCACGTTCATCATTTTGCATTTTTCGATCACAATGCCCTGGTGATTAAACAATCAGGTGATTATGTGTCCGGTGATTAAATGTCGGTGTTTAACCGTCTGGTGATTAAGTGTCCGTACCCCATCCTTCCCACCACAATATTCTAATATTTTGAACCAATAAATTACGTATTCTAATTTTCTGAATCGTTAGTTTATTTATTTTTTTTTTTTTACCTTATTTAAATGAACTGGTTTTGAATCTTACTTTTGTTACACCAATAGCAAGACACCTCCTTCACTGTACAATTTTAATTTTAATGAAACGAGTTATCATTAAGCCAGCATGTGCATCAGAATGTTGTCTTCTGTGAGTATTCGAATATTTTGAATAGGTGTATAATTTTTTCATATATAATTTAAAATTTTCAAGCTTCTGTCTCTGTTATTATTTACTTTCTTAATTTTTTTTTATATTATTTATTACTAATTAGTTTGTTAATAAATATTATTCTAGACCTGAAAGTAGATGATAAAATTGATTTTTCTATTACTTTTTTCTTCTTCCTATATTCAATCATTAGCCTACTTCTTTTAATTTTAAAATAAAAATAATAAGAACAAATAAAAATATCCAAACTTTTGTCCTGGAGGGTATATATACTTCCTTTTCAAACATTGACCATAATGGTCAAGTGTTACACCCATTATTGATACATATGGGACTCGGCAAACTAATAGCATGGTAGACAAATGTTACTATATCTTCCAAGGTGGCTACTAAAAGGTACTTTATGGTAGACATTTGGTACAGTGAAGTGGTAGAATAAACCAACTGTATGCATTTCTACAAAGAAAAGCTGTGTTTCCAGGGAATTTTGATGAAGAAATTCTCAGACAGGACTAACAGTTTACAGGAAAAATCCAAGATCTTTTAAAAATATCTTTTTTTTTTTACCGACCACATTGAACTTCAAGCTGTTTCCTACAATCTTGACAATACTTGAAGCAGTTTCCAGTATTGGTGTGGCTACTGCAATTTCTGAAGGCATATTTTCTGTACAGAAACAAAACTTGCCAAAGAAACTGCTTGAGTGTGGATACTATCAACACTCATAAAGATTAAGTGCAATCATTGTTGTTCTATAACTGACTTTGATCTAAAACTACCAGGTAGCTGCCCTATACATTAGACTAACTGAAAAGAAAGGGCTATAAGTGATTTGGGAATTTCTTTCTATTTGAGGTGACATTACTTTGTAGTGCTGTATAATCTTGGATACTGAATTTTGTTGCTTGTAGCCAATTATCTACAACTACAAAAACGTTTTGTCCAGCCCCGTACATTACATTTGGAGATGAAGGGCAATAACTATAAAAGGAAATAATACTAGCGAGGAATTGTCACCAATTAATCTGAATAATAACAGAATATACTTTCATGGTGGGAAATATAGTTGCGAACTTCAGTCGCCGCAAAAACATCAGTGACAATGGAAGGAAGAAAACAACCTTAAAAGTATATTTCAGATTATGAATGAATCTAACATTCAAAAGGCATAAGTGCTGAAAATTGCTCAAAATGATGAAACGGTCAAACATAGCACATGACACAGCTACGTAGGCCAATAAGCCAAACACTGATTTTAAAGATGTAGATGAAAAAAATAAATGGCCAAATTTTCAGACATTATACATCAATAAAATTGCAAAAGAAACTACTGAAATTGTAGTTTGTCAAACACTATACATCAAGAAAATTGCAAAAGGTGCTATCAAATGGTGTGAAATAAATGAATTTGCTCAAGGACGAAATTACAATGGACGAAATGCCAATTACTCTCCTATTGCAAATATTGTAAAGGAAAACAAAGTGGCAAAAATGTGAAAAATAATTTAGTTTTTTCAAGTATGCCCAGAAAGTGATGATGACTGATGTTGCCGATCTCCACCAACAGGATGCGTTAAATGCAAATTTAATTTGCTATTTCTAATAGATATGTTGGTACATGTAGTTTTTATGAATTTATACAACAAGAAATAAATTTCCTTCTCTGCATTAAAACTCTTATTTACTTCATGTTGTTATTATTTAAATATGCAAAAAGCATCAAACTTTCAAATTCATGGATAATGTTTTAGGAAGCAAAAACAAATTAAACTCTATATTAAACAATAAATTAAGCACAACGAAATGTCAAGGCATACAATATGCAATTAATTTACCAGTCAAATAGAAAAATTTGTCTTAAAAATTTTATATTTCTTTTAGCAAAGCTCCATAACACCCATGTACAAGGTGGAGCAATAGAAGTGCATCGGTTTCGCTTTGCCAGTTTTCAGCGTATGGTGACGCTAGGAGTCTGGGATGTGTATCATGGAGTTTGTAGCATTATCCCGTTTTCATATCGCACGATGGTTTGGAGTGGACAGCATCGTGGGTTTGCCGTTAGCACTTTTTTGCAAAATGGCAGTTCTGTTATCGCCACACAGAGGGCCTTCCGAATTCACTTCCACATTCCTCATGGTGAAAGCGTCCTGCACGATAATGTAATCAGACGTTGGGTTCGTGCATTGCAAGCCATGGGTTCCACTGTAACGCCAAGGAGAATTGGAAGACCACGTACCATAAGAACACTGGAAAACGTGAACGCGATGAGAGCAGCTGTTGAGCAGTCAACATGGCGCTCTGCCCGTAGACACGCACTCGCTTTGGGCATGTCAACTCGATCTTTACGGAGGATTCTGCATCAAGATTTGGCATTCCATCCATACAAGATCATGATTGTTCAAGAGCTGACGGCCCATGACGACGAGAACCGTGTAAACCGATGCCAAGAAATGCTGGACCACATCCCTGACACGTTAACTTTTTTCAGTAGTGACGAGGCCCACTTCCACCTGACAGGAACTGTTAACGAGCAGAACTTTCGTTATTAGGCTAACGAAAATCCAAGGCATATGCACGAGAGACCTCTTCACTCCCCTAAGGTGACTTTGTGGTGTGCAGTATCCCAGTTTGGGGTCACTGACCCTTATTTTTTTGAGGAGGATGGAGAAACTGAATGCTGAACGTTATGTTTTGATGTTGGAAGAATTTCTTGAACCTAAACTGGAAGCATTGAGTGGGGAAGTCGATCTGGGAGACATGTGGTTCCAACAGGACGGGGCTACAGCCCATACAGATCGAATTTCCATGGTGAAACTGAAGCAAATGTTTCCCGCGCGACTGGTCTCTCTGAGGGGTGATGTGGGGTAGCCAGCGCGCTCACTAAATTTAAGCATTTGCAACTTCTTCCTTTAAGGTTACCTCAAGGAAAAAGTTTTCCAACATCGTCCCCACACGTTGGAAGACCTGAAATGTAGAATCAGTGAGGAAATAACCGCCATCCCCGTTCAAATGTGCCATAACGCGATTCGAAGCTTCAGAAGTCGCCTTCGTCATTGCATTGCTTCTGATGGCCACCATCTTACTGATATGATCTTCAAAACTTGATGGAAAAAATGGGATTGTATACATATCTGAAAAAAATAAACGTTAATTCTCTAACTTGAGTACTTTCTTCACTGCAGTCCTTCTACACCGATGCACATCTTTTGCCCCACCCTGTACATGTAATAAAAATGTAAATGAATGGAATGCTCGTATTTGTAGTTTAGAAATACAGTTAATGTCAAGCTTTTTTTTAGGCCAGAAATAGTTTATGAAAGACTGCCATAGAATTTGAAAAAAAAACAACCTTTCTTACACAGTAGAACCTCGATAAATCGAATTCCTCCCTAATTTGAAGTTTCAGTCCATTCGCTTCTGCCCCGGAGCTAAAACCTCTATAATTTGAAGTAATAAAACCTCCATAATTCGAAATATTTAGAGCAAAGTTAAGTCTCTATAAATTCAGAGTTAACGCAAATAATTCACCCACAATTCAAATTCTATCAATCTGGACCTCTAAAAATCGAACTGATGTCAGTTTATCTCTTTCCTATTAATACTTCATAAGCGGTTCTGATTGGTTTTTATTCCTAAGCACTTCTGATAGGCTTTACAAGCATACTCGATTCTCTAACTGGCCAAATATTCGTCCTATCAGATAATTTCCATTAAAAATTGAATAATCTTCTGCACTGTAGACAAAAATAATGTACACTTCTTTTTTATTTCGATACATCTAATTTTATTTTACAATAAACTGAGTTTGGCTCTTCTCTTGTGATTCAATTTAAATCACTGTATATGCAGTTTATATTTAAATTTTTTAAACATCAACAAAGTAGAACGCCAATTATCCGAGCTGCCTCAGAAGGTGTTTTCAGAAAATATGTACACACTGTAAACACCATTTTTATCCCTTGGTCTATTATCCGAAAGCCTCTGATGCAACAGATGTTGAATATCTATGCCAAACATGTGATAGATTGAGAATGCATGTACTGCATTGTCAGAACAATGTTAAAAGTGCAAGTCAATTAAAACATCAAGGTATTGCAAAGCCTGCCGTACTGTTGCCAATTTATTTTGAATTTTTGGATTCCGACTTTGTATTTGAATAAAGCATCAAATATTAAGTAAAAGTCATAATAGACACACGCATCCCATTAATTAATAAAATTCTGTAGTTAATCATTATAGCAATCCGTATTATTTGAGTTTTCGATTGTCCAAGGTAGCTCTAGTTCACATTACTTTGGGATTCTAATTCTCACCCAGAAGGAAAGAACTGGTTCACAGTAGAAATTTACTTATGAATGATAAATCACAATTTCCCTGTAAATTATGGTAAATGCAGAAAGTTGACCAAATCCCTACTACATATCATCAGGATATTGAATGAAACTGATCTTGCAGCGAGAGGTGGCTTTCTCTATTTTCTAGTTTTTCATCCTTAAAATTTCCTCCTGCCATTCTGAATTATTTTCACATAGATCAATATGATCAAAATGCCATTGAAAGTTTACATATGTAATAAAAATTAAGTGTGCCTTTTTCATACACAGGGTGATTATAATTAAAGTTAAGATTTCAAAAATCGATAATTTGAAAACTACTCGTCAGAATGACCTGATATATTAGCAGAACAATCGTGAGGCAATGGAATTTTATTTGGCGAAGGAAAATAAATAGTTCCAAAATCTACCAATAGATAGCGCTGGCAGGGTAACGTCAGGGGAAAAACGAAAAATGGATTCGTGAAACACAGGAATGTTGTTAGCCAAAAGGAAACAATAGAGTTCAGGGGTTTACGAAAAATTTAATAGCGAAAAGACAAGAATACGTGTTTACAGCGACAACAGTGATAATGTCAAAAAAACAGTTTCATGGAACAAACATCTTACTGATGATTAAGGTAGAAGTTGTTCGATATGCCCTCTGCCTTGTTCCGCTACTAATTGGAAGTGCAAAATGGCATGCACCACAACAGATCGGAGGGCATCTGTACTGATGCAATGATGTGGTGTGTGATGCTTGCCTTCAAATCGGCTAGATTCTCAATCCACCTGCTGTAAACAACATTCTTCAGGTACCCACAAAGCCAGAAATCACACGGGTTTAAGTCGGGGGATCGTGGCGACCACGTTGTTGGAAAATGGCGGCTTATGATCCTAGCATCTCCGTAATTTGCATATTTCCAGACAGTGTGAACCCTGCCAGCGCCATCTATCAGCAGATTTTGGAACTACAGGGTGCCCAGATTAATATATACAATTTTTAACAAGGCCGTAAGCCGTAAGTATTTTAATACCTGCATGTAATTATGGTGGAATACATTGTCAAAGGATCGAAGAAGAGAGTCACACCGTTTTCCATGGAGTGGACCACCATGCGGCCCTCCATGGCGATGCAAGCTTCCAGTCGCAACTTCAAGTTGTCACAGGCCTTCTTGTACATGTCTAGGGAATTTTGCAAAATTCCTCCGTTATTGCTTCCCGAAGCTCTGGAATGCTATGGATCCTATGGGGTTAGATCTTGTCCTTGAGATATCCCCATAACCAAAAACCGAGTGGGGTCAAATCGGGTGATCTGGGGGGCCACTCACCGACCTGGAAATGTTTGATCCAACCAACTCCGCACAGTGAGAGCATAATGCGGTGGTGCCCCATCCTGCTGCCACCACATGGTGTCAAAATCACTGCGTTGCGTCAATAGGGGATACACAGTGTTCACCAGAAGATCACGGCAGCTGTCCTCAAAGAAAAACGGGCCGAGCAGTCCATTGCAACTTACACCGGCCCACACCATGACACAAGGGCTCTGGTTGTCTACCTCAAATTCAATGTGTGGATTGGTTGCACGCCAATACACGCAGTTGTGGCAATTCACATATCCTGAGATGTGAAATTTTGCCTCATCGCTCCATTCCACATGGCGTACTAACTCAGGATCGTCCTCCAGCATTGCAAGCCAAGTTTCGGCAAACTCCAATCGCCTGTCGGGATCATCTTCGAGCAAGTGATTCGAGGATATGGCTTCAGTTTCAGATCCTTCAGGATTCTTTGAATACTCGTATGAGAAATGTCTAACCAAGCAGATGCGACTTGTCCTTTTCTTGAGAACTGGCCAACTCATTATGCAGGCACACTTTGTTGGCGTCAGTAACAACGGTCTTGGGTCTACTGCGTTTACGCTCTTCAACGCTGCCAGTTTCATCAAACTTCTTGTTTACGTTCTTGATCGTTATCAATGAAGGTCCGGGTGTCCCAAACTTAGCTGCCATATGACGTTTCACTTCTGAGTAATTGTTGGTCGCTGAGTACAACCTCACAATCTACCTTCTCTTCCAGACTCAATCGCTGCGCTGCCATCTTGATATGGACGAGCCTCATGATTCGCACCTTTTTCACACCCTCTGCTCACATAACGCGCGCAATTTGAATTGCGTCAGTCGCGCATGACGCACACACGGCGCTTTCAAAGATTGTATATTTTTTTTCCTTTGCCAAACAAAATTCCATTGCCTCACAATCGTTCTGCTAAAATATCACGTCATTCTGACGAGTATTTTCAAATTATCGATTTTTGAATTCGTAACTTTAATTATAATCACCCTGTACATTATCTTCTGCTCTTTTCTTATATACAAAAACAATTTCTAAAGCCCTGGTTCCCAACCAGGGGGTCGCCGAGCTAGGATATTTTGAGATTTTGTTTATTTCACCATGTACTGCCTTGTTAAAAGGGGGTCACGATTTACTTATTTTTAGAAAAGGGGGGTCGCGATTCAAAAAAGGTTGGGAACCACTTTTCTAAAGCTTCCTTTTAAAAACCACGAGAATGCAATCATCAAATATGTAGATTAATAGGGGAGTAAATAGACCCTATTCTTTCAAAAATATGCAGCCAATGATTCTAAACCACACCATAGTTTCTCTAAACATAAAAAAAACAACAAACAAACGGAAAAGAAGTGCAGCTTGAATACAAAGGCATATGGTATTACTTCAATGAAAATGGAAAACATTATAAAAGAAAATAGATATATACCTTCCTCGGCATTATGTAACCATTCCACGAATTTTTTCATCTGCTCAAGGAAGACGCTTTTTCCTTTAGATGAATGAGCTTCATTGTACCATTTCAGAACAACATCTTCACTGAGAACCTCAGCTGTAATTAATGAGAGAGGGGAGGAAAAAAGAAAAATTTGCATAAAACCATATTAAAATGATGCATAAAATACTATTTAAAAAAAAACACAACTAAAAACCATTTTTCATCCTTAACTTCAAAAAATAAAGACTATCTTGTAAAATCAAAAATTAGCAAAGCGCTTACTGTATACACTACCCTACAGAAAACAATAGAAATTTACATGAATTCTGATTTCATAAATCAATTAACATTATCACAACAGATCTGAAAATGAGTTTTCTGGTCAAGGAAACTATTGAGGCTTTTAGATGGGAAATACTTTCGCATGTGGCTTACTCTCCAGACTTAGCTCCGTCCGATTACTACTTATTTGCATCGATGGGACACTCACTTGCTGAGCACCGCTTCACTTCTTACAAAAACATACGAAAATGGTCTGATCACTGGTTTGTCTCAAAAGAGCAACATTTTGTTGGCGAAGCATCTACAAGTTATCAGACAGGTGGGAAAAATGTATAGCCAGCGATGGGCAATACTTCGAATAAAATATTTTTTTCATTTTCATACAATAAACGTGTATTTTCTATACAAAAATTCCGGTTTCATGTTTACATACCTGGTAGATGCCCTGTACATGTATTTATGTGATATAGTATAGTAGTAATGTTTAACCTTATAATAATAATAAAGTTAAATAATAAAACGAAACTTTCCAATTTATGCATGTATAAATTTATATATCGCTTATATAAATATGCTGCAATACATAAATAGATGTCACAGAAGAATGTCAAGACTTGTGCGCAAAAACAGAAAGGCAACTATCGCACAAATTACTGCTGATTACAATCAGATAGCCAGAAAACAATATCAGAACTGACAAACTGGTCGCAACTTGGCTCAAATGGGTTACCAAAGCCAAAGACCATCACAGGTACCAATGCTATCAGAGAAGAACAAGAAAGCATGCCTCCTGTGGGTACAGCAGCACAAAAATTGGACCATTGAAGATTGGAAAAAGGTTATCTGGTCAGACAAATCAAGGTTTTCGCTGCATCATGTTGATGAAAGGCATAGAATATGAAGAAAACAATATGAAGCATAGACCCCTGACATCTGGTGCCGACTTCGCAAGGTGCTGGAGGCGGAGTAATTGTGTGAGGAATGTTTTCTTGGCATCAAGTGGGTCATTAATAAATAAGAACTGGAATTAATTCTCCAAACACAAGTTCAGTTATTATTTGAAAAAATGGAAAGAAAAATTCTGCGGCCCAGATTCAACCCAGGAACCACAAGTATCATGCTCCAACCCTACCAACTGGGCCATCGCCGACAATACTTCAAGGCAGTCTCCAAATGTCTTGAAGACTGCAAAGCAGTCAAGATGGAAAACCCAATGATAGGGCTGGCATCCGGCCCACAGATCGGGAATTCTTTCTATCCAAACCATCAGAAAGTTAATGAACACACATGAGAAATTAATAAATTAGAACTGGAGTTAATTCTCCAAACATAAGGTCAGATAATTTTGAAAAAAATGGAAGGAAAAATTCGGCGATCTGGATTCGAACCAGGAACCACAAGTATTACACTCTTCATGGTTTGGATAGAAAGAATTCCCAATCTGTGAGTCAGGTGCCAGCTCTATCATTGTCTTTCCATCATGACTGCTTTGCAGTCTTTAAGACACTTGGGAGACAGCCTTGCTCTACCGTGTCTGCGATGGCTCAATTGGTAGAGGTGTCGAGGGTGATACTTGTGGTTCCTGGTTTTAATCCAGGTCACAGAATTTTTCCTTCCATTTTTTCAAATAATATACGAACTGGGTCCTCTAATATCTGTAGACGGTCATCTGAATGCCAAAACATTGTTGTAGATCAAGTTCCTTCCTGCTCAGTCTATCTGCATGCAGATGGCTCCTTCCAGCAGGATAATGCACCAGGACACAGGGCCAAAATCACCAAGAATTTATTCCAGGAACATGACAGTGAGTTCCCCTTGATGCAGTCCCCAGATCTCAAGCCCACTGAACATTTTTAGGATAAACTGGAAAGGACTTCACTCCTTGCCTACACCTCCATTGAATCCCTGGAAATTAAGTAAAGTTCTCATGTCTGCATGGGCCTACATTTCTGTTGAATACATGTTCAAACGAATACAGATGGTTTTGAAGGCTAATAGTGGTTCAAGCCACTACTAGACAGGTGTACCTGATAAAGTGTATTTTCTCTTTAATTTCTGCAAGATCTGATTTTTTCTGCTTTACCTTTTTTCTTAAATTGTCTTATTTAATCAGCCTAGAAATAAGCCCTCATACTGGACTGTCTCCACTGTTATAATCACATGCGTTAGGCCAATACCAACCTGTTCTCTAGGTGGCGTTGGTTAGGCATGATGGGTTTTGCTTTATGTTTCTCATAAGAAGCGGTTTATTAAAATAAATTTTAAGCACTTTTTAAGTTTTTTTAAGCACCCTACGAATCCTGATCTAGTTAGACCAGATATCCACTGCTAGTAAAACATACAAGTGCAAATGCGCAGCTGCAAGCTTGTTAAAGGCTAAGCTTGGCCTTTTAACCGACTACATCAACGAGAAAGAAAGACCTGGCATCATTGAAAAATCACATCATCGGGGTCTGCGCAAAAATCCAACTTTCATGGTCTTCATTTTGGATTTTAATAATCCAGGATTCCCACAGAAAATATGAATCCCATTTCCCTGATTTTCTCCGACATCGACGGTCTCATTTCCCTGACAAAACCGCAATTATTTTAAAACATGTATCTACAACAGCTTTTCAGACAACTAAATTACATTACTTTATTACATATCGAAGTTGCTTTATAGAATACTTTTTTTCTTTCTTTAGTTTATGTAATTTATCAGAAATAGTTTCCTCTTCTTGTCAGGCATAGTCTGATCCTCTTCTTTACACTTTCTAGTTTTTTCATTTCTTCATTAATTGCTCCCTTTTCCAATTCTGAAAACCATTGTTGTGCAGTTCAAGCAATTCTATAGCTTCTTAGTTGTTAGTCAATATCTAATCATCCAAAAAATGAGAATGGCATTCCAATGATTTCGACTTTCAAATATCTTAAATGATACGATGAAGCACCAATAGGATCAATCGGTTATTCAATAAATAACAATGTCTCCAGTAAAATCTATTTCCCTGACAATTCCTAGAAAAAGTCTCATTTCCCTGACAAATACATGAAAATGGCCCTTCTCCGACTTTCCCTGACAACTTTTCATTTCCCTGACATTCCCAGTCTTTCCAGAAAGAGGGAACCCTGTAATCAGCGTTTTTTCATTTGCTGGAAATAATGCCCAGCCTTTCTTGTTGGCCTTGTTTACCATGTTGTGATGTCATGATCAAATTTGTTTTGTTATGTATGAAAACAATTTCACAAAATTTTTACATTTTAATACATGATTACTGAAACTATTTCTTTCATTTTTAATGAAAATGCTAGGGGAGAGTCTTTAACCTGTGTGCATCATTCCAACCACGAAATTAAAGTGATGGGAGTCATGGTGTAGAAGTATTTTTCATGGCATGGCTTGGGATGCTTACATGTGATTGAAGGCAATTTGAAATCTGAAGCCTAAAAGGACATTTTGGACAATTGGGTGCTTCCTACACTGGGAATATTTTGTAATGAGGATTGTTACTTTCACGATGATAATGCACCATGTCAGACAATGGCACACAGACATGAATGTAAATCACCTTCCGTGGCTCACACAGAGGCCTAACCTTAACCCAATCGTATATTTAACCCAGGACGCTAGCTAGGTTCTTGCAGCAAGAATGGACCTAAATACCAGAAGCTCTTTAGCAGAACCTTGTAGAAATATGCTCAGAAAGGTGACTGATGGAATTTCAACACACAGATCCAACAAGATATTAAAAAAAAATATCACTTTTCTGTGCATATGTACTGTCAGTTCCATTAATGTAGGGTAGTGTATATACATACTGTCTTTGACAAAGAAACTGATGTCTTATTATCCTCTCAAGAAACCCAAATATGGCTTTCCTTTATTTTATTTGACTTAGCATTAATTTTATTGATTTTGGGGGCGCCCCCCAAGCTTGTAAAGAGTTAAAGCTTTCATCATCAAAGTAAAAACTAACTTTACCTGACCTTTTAATAAAAGAAGGGTTTAAAAAAAAAAGTGGAATACAATGGAAAGTATTCCTGCAAATGTCCTAGTTGTGGCTTGGCAGTGTTGAGAAATAATAGCAACCTGCAGGTGTTCAGCCCAACGTGCAGAAGGGGTTAATTTGCTGTTGATTAGCCATTGTATTCCAACCTTATAATTCCTCTATTTTTAAAAAAAATTGCTCAAATGTGTACAGGCCTTAAGAGCTTGAGAAGAAAATAAGCTAAGGAAAATTTCTCTGTAAGTAAAAGTAAAATCCTTCGCATAAAAGAGTTTAAGTTGAAATTTTCCTTTATAAATTATTATAGAAGCTAAAATAAAATAAACAAAAAAAAATCTACATAATAAATTATATAGATCACCAATAGTCCAATACTGTACGAGCCTTAAGCTGAAAATGCTGAAGGGTTCCTAGTCATTTCGTCACACTTTGTTTCATCATCCTCACTTTTGGTCACATTCAGTTTGTCTCAGATTCATTTCGTCACTCAGCTGATTAGACGCATTTAGCTCGTCAATTTTCCTTTTTTACTCACAAGGGAATCCCTCGAACATGTATGTCACAGATTTCCACCAAATTGAAATATGTTACTCATCTGAAGCTACTATAGATGCTTGCAAAATAAGAGTGTGAAATTGTGTTTCTTTGAAAATAAAACCGCGAAAACGAAAAATTTCAGCATACATAGCCATACAAAGACTCCATTGTTAATGCGGTTCGGTTATGTGGGGTTCCCTTGTCAGTAGGATCGACACACTTGCTTTTTCAGATCATCACTTTTTTTTTCAGGGACAATTTGCAAAAATGAGGCTCAGTGGCCCGCTAAAGCATTGATGTTTATGTTTGTCCTTTACAAAAGTCACGTTTCAGGGTGACCTTATTTCATGCACAGTTTGAATAAGAGAAAGTCTAGGAAAGAACACTCCTTTTTTAATAGAAGTTTTCAGTTGGATTTTGACATCCTCCTGTAATGATATTCAAGATTCTTGGCCTTCGATCATCATCCTCCATATTTCTCTTTTCTACTTTTTTTAATGTTAAACATTCCCTTAGTTATGTTAATTTTAATAAACAATGATAATACAAATTTATTTGTTGCATTCGACCAGATAAATTAACAAGAACGTTGACTTGGCAAATAATAATTCAATTAAAAAATAATTCTATAACTCTGGTTGAGATGCCAGAAACTGTGGACAATGATTAACCAAACAATCAAGGAGAAAACACCAGGGATAGAAATTAATTATTAAGTGTGGTTGCCTGCTTGGCAACTATTCAAAAAATTCTGATTGCCTAATTTCAAATGTGGTTGCTGACATGGAGTAAAATTAAATTTAGGTTATCTATTAGAAGTTAGCTTTACTCAAGTACAGGTGGAGTTTTAATTAACCAACATTTGACTTGAATAACTTCTATCTTTCTATTAATTCTATCTTTAGGGTCATATGAAAGATTTGGTTTACAAAGAAGCTGATAGGCTTTATTAGCCTCAAAAGGTCTATAACATATGCATTTGCAAGCATTAAAAAAAAGAAACTCTTGAACGTATAACTGACAACTTTGTGACAAGTTTGTGCTATTGTATCACCTCTGAAAGTTATCACTTTGAAACCATTAAATTCCTTTTCCACGTTCTTTTCAATAAAAAAAATTTTTTAGTGCTATCTGCAACAACTCAAGAGTTATTTGAGTTAAACGTTGTGGGTTAATTAAAAATCACCATATATTTACACGAAGATATACTCAATCAAATAAATCACTTTTGACAATATCAGCATCTTAAGTTTTACCTTAATCATACCCTTTATATGATCATGGTTTTTCTAACAAAAATTTACACTTGAATGAAGATGATTTAGTTTACAGTTATTGCTTTTTAATACCTAATTATTTATTGCTTAATGCAATCTTAAACTGAATCTGTGTAATCACTGACATTACTCAGAATCTGAATCCCTTCTGACTCACAGTCACTGGTCTTGTTGTTTCCATAATACCATCAGCACTTTCAAGCTCAATTTCTACAGTATCAGCTCCAGGCCTTCTTAGTTTACCCTTACAATAGGGTTTAATAAAGGACCGTGTGGACTGATTCTCAGTGTTAAACCATAAACTAACAGCCTCATCAGGATTAAAATTTCTGAAATTGTCGTTTTGCAATATTCTTCAACAAATCAGTAAGCGGAGGAAATGTAATAATTGCTATTAATAATTTTTATCGTTGAAAAATCCCCCTTTCACAATCTAGAACGTGTATCAGAAGCCACAGCAGTGAACATTCAGAAGCATGGAAAAGTTCTTGTATCGAGACCCAACAGAATCACTAACACTATCCCAAAAGAACAAACTTTTAATGTTTCTATGATTGCCATGTTTTGGGTATACGTGACATTGAAAATGCAAAACCATGAACGAATGGGCAGAGATACATGCAAATTGTAAGGTTGACCCAGCTCACAGAGATAGGATGGAACGCAGGTTTGATGGAATGATGCAAATTGTACAGCTTTCCCGTGCATTTTGAATGTGATATAAGGGAAGGAATTTGCATAATTAGCAATATTTCTGCTACTCTGTCTTGTACAGAAATCATCTTCCAATTTACTTTTCTGGTTGCTGAGGAAACTTTTAGTTGCTGAAAATGCCAGGACGTCGCCAACCAAGGCAGTTCCAGCAGACAAATGATTTCATGAGGAGTAAGGCGATCGTACTCAGAAGGGCAGGTTGGTCCTTTCGTCAAATCACAGCAGACTGCAACCTACACGCATCCACGGTGCATCGGCTATGGCGAAGATGGATGGAAAAAAGAAATGTGGCACGTTTGAAAGATTCCAGTGCAGCCCCAGCGACATCAGAACGTGTGGACAGACATCTGCTGGCAAGCTTTGGCGAACCCCCAGGCCACCAGTCGACCTCTTGCAGCATGTTCACGACACTCCAGGTGCTCCCATATCGTCCAGGACCATTACTCGTCGATTGGTCGTGGGCAGCCTACACTCATATTTTCCATTAAGAAGACTGCCATTTACCCCACGTCACAGGCGCCTTCAGGCTAGTGTTCTCAGACGAGTCACACTTCTGTTTCAGCAATGACAGTCGCCGTATAAGAGTTTGGCGCAAATGTGGCAACAGGTCCAATCTGGTCGAAAACTGTGGAAGGGCATACCCTGCGACGACACGGCATCATAATTTGGGCACAATCTCCTACAATAGTAGGTCACCTCTGGTCTGTTTCATGGCACCTTGACATCCTAACAATACGTGAATGAGGTGCTGCATCCGGTAACACTACCCTTCCTTCCACAAGTGCTTAAAGGGCAAGTGACATCAAAATTTTCGATACTATAAGATTAAGTAAATAATTAAATAAAACTGCATAATTGCATAATACATAATTTAAATTCAAAAACTTTTATTATTTATTTAATAAAATGAACAAATATTCACTATTTACTGAACACAGCGAAAAACATTCTTGAGATAGGGGGAAAGTCGATGACGTCATGCGAGCGAAAGGAGTTTCCAGTCCTGTAGTCATTACCGCTAAAGTCTCATTCATTCAATGGAGGTCAATCTGAGATCAACTTGAAAAAAGTTCTCGAAAAAATGTTTCAGCCTTGCAATCCTTATGATCCCTTTCTTGTCATTAAATAGTTTCCCAAAACGGAGTAACATGGAATTCTGTGGGAGTGCGTGCAATATCAACGGCAACCATAGAGATTCAACCAGACCCATTTTCAAGGCAACTCAATTGTTGCTCACTCGAATAGAATCAATAGAATATAGAAGGGGGGGGGGGGGGCAAATTGGTGATGATTCCATTGCTGTGAACTAAAATTATAAAAAATTATAAAAAAATAACACCTGTTAAAACTTCCTACAAGTACTATCATGCTGAATAAATAATAATTATTAACTGGAGATACGTCTCCAAGCATAGGTAATGATTTATTCACTTGTGCAACTTTGAACCCGAATAACGGGTGCAAATTTGAACCCGAATAACGCTCGTGCAACAAGGAACATTTCAAGGTAAGTAGATCTCATTTTTTTTAATTTGGATTTTCCAAAATTAAGGATAGAAAATGATCGAAAAAGAAAAATGATGATGAGTTATTCTATGTTAGATAGCCAAGACGATTCTCCAGTGTGACGTCACGCCTAGCAGTGAATTGAGGCGAAGCTCAAAACGAAATGAGTTTTAAAAACTGTTGTTTGAAAAATTATATTTAAAAAACTACTTAAGTTATAAAAATTTTACAAGTTGAATTAGAGTTAGTTGATGGTCCTTTATGTTATAAAATAATAAAATTGATTGGGTGATTTTTGATGTCAGTTGCCCTTTAATGTCATTGAACAGCAGGATAACGCTCGACTGCACATGGCACGCATCAGCCAACATGCCCTGCAAGGTACCCAGGTGCTTCCCTGGAAAGCAGTCTCCCCTGATGTCACACCAAATAAACAAACCCGGGACCGACTGGAAGTCGCTTGCATGCAGTGCCGTCAGCAGAAGATGAACTTGGGCAAATGGTTGACAGGGAATGGATATTCATCCCTCCGGACACAATCCGCGTGCTCGCTGACTCTATACCTAGACGAATAGCCCTGTTCGCTGCCCACGATGGTCCTATAAGCTACTGATCACACGGTGTTGTCGTCAGTGTATAGGTCTATCATGTTGTAAAAACCTCACTTAATGCTCATTGCTGTCTCTTTCTGTTTGCTGATTTTTATCATTTTCTATGCACGTGTTCATGGTGTTGCATTTTCAACTTCACATATTGTAAGCAAATTTAACATAAACATCCATTATTTTCCAATATTTAGGGAAAAATATCTGTACAGGTCATTACAGAATTTTCCAAATTATGATACCTCCTCTCCTCAGGCCAAACTTTGAAGTTTTAAAGCTCGTATTCTCAGTTAGTTTTACATTTGTGTCATTAAACCTCTGACTACATCTTTGAATGCTAGATAACATATTTTCTGATGGATAATTCTCATAATTGTCAATTTTCATGATGCGGGCCTCTATTACTCAATTTGAAACATCAATTCTGCAATGATTACCCGACCAGTTTTCAGACACTTACCGAGTGGCTAACAATTCTGATCTGATTGCCGATTCTTTGTCGATGTTCATACTATCCGGGTATCTGCAACTACTGCTCATAATTATAAGACCACCAAAATATTTCTGCTGCTGTAAACATAATGAATTTTTATGACACTTTCAATACAGGAATAGTTACATAGTTACAGAAATAGGTGTATTCTGCTGTAAAAACACAATTTAGAAAAACCATTTACGCAAAAATTAGTACGAAGTACCTTTTTGAGCTGCTCATATGTATAAGACCACTTTCATTTTTATAGAAAAGAATAAGCTAGTCATAAGTTCAATAGGATGTTGTTCCTCCCTGTTTCAATAGACATTCTGCCATTCAATTAGGATGCTATGAACTAGTTTAGACAGGTATTGTGAGTTAAGGAATTCCATGCAGCATACACAGCATCCTCAGCTCATCAAGTGAAAAGAACTGTCTTCCACTGTGATAGATATTCCGAACCATGTAGCCCCACACGTTTTTGATAATGTTGAGATCAGGAGAACGGGCAGGCCACTGCAAGCATTTGACTCCATGATCATTCATCCACTTCTTAGTCATCTTTAATGTGTGGCAGGATGCATTGTCTTGCTGAAAGACAAAGTTATCACCACCAAGAAGCCATGCATATGCAGCCAACTGTTTGTCGAGGATATTAACATAATTCTGCGAATTCATTGTGTTAGACATTACTACTAAATCCGTTGTTCCAGCTGCAGAAATGGCTCCCCAAATCACGATTAAACCCCATGATTTTGACGAGTCATTTGAATGGAACATTCAGTTCGTAGATCATGCCAATAATAATGAACTCCATCAGGCCCATCTAAATTGAAGCGCTTTTCGTCTGAAAAAAATCATCTCGTTCCATTGAACCCCTTCAGACATCCATCGTTTCACAGCTTCTATGTGTTGATTTTTGTGACCTTTGGTAAGCGCTGGTTTGCACATCAGTTTCATATACTTTAAGTTCTTTGAATCATGGAGAATACGAGAAATTGTTTGTCGTGACGGGTTTGTTGGCATATGCGTGGCTATTTATGCTGCTGAGAGTTTCTGAGAGGATGCCACCTGAACTGCCCGTTGGATATCCCTCGCGGAAAGGCTTTTCTTGCGTCCTGTGCACCCGACTTTTATTCCTGATACCCCCCGCTGGATCACATGCTGAACAGCAGCCTTAGATCTTCCAACTTTTGTAGCAATGTCACGCAGTGACCAGTTGGCACCATATAAATACCATATTTTACGGACCTCTATCTGTAAGTTTTGTTCCACGAGGCATCTTCTAACAGTATCAATTGCTGACAAAATGACATGGACGAATCTTTAAATTTACGGATGCAAATTATGACGAATCCATTAGTTTTCAGGTATTTCACAAGTGGTCTTATATATATGAGCAGCTCAAAAAAGTACTTTGTGCTATTTTTTGCATAAATGTTTTTGTAAATTCTGTTTTTACAGCATAATACATCTATTTCTGTAACTATTCCTGTATTGAAAGTGTTATAAAAATTCATTATGTGTACAACAGCAGAAATATTTTGGTCTTTAATTCTGAGCAGTAGTGTAGGATAAATAGATTGTTTACCGCAATGAATTTTCAATGCAGGTTACAAGCTGGGCAAACTGCAGTGAAAAAAAGGTTGCCAGAATGAATTTCCGGCAGTCTGTGGCAACCAGGCAACCGCTAATTTCAAAATCTGAAACACTATTCTACACTAAGACTTTTATCCCACATATGTACATTTCGTTTTTCTGATTGATTTTTTGGTTAATAATTCTGCAGGGTGCACAAGGTATTTGAGGACAGATTCACATCAAGAAAGAAAACAGATATAAGTATAGATAATAACTATTATCGAAACATATCGTGAGCATACACAGGAAACCTTCTTGTTATATGGCTATTCAATGAATTCGCCTTCAGCTTCTATAACTGCTTCACTGAGAGACCGAAACCGTCGACATGCGCGAATCAAATGGCCATAATTCATATTGATCATTATTCAAACAATGGCAGCTTTCAATTCATCTTTGGTGTTATGGGGGTGTTCATTGACCTCTCTCTCCACAACGCTCCACAAATAGTAGTCCAACGGATTCAGATCAGGGGAGTTAGGAGGCCAAAGATTAGGGGTTACATGATCATGGAAGTTGTCGGCCATCCATTCCTATGTCATGCAAGACTTGTGTGCTGGGGCAGAGTCTCGCTGAAACACATAAGGCCTTCCGTTGCGTATCGTGTCTATCCAAGGCTTAACAGTTGTTTCAAGGTCTCAACGTAGACTGCAGAGTTAACTTTAAGGCCTTGTGGAAAGAAGTGTGGAAGCATCACATGTCCTTCACTGCTGACAACCCCTAAAACCATGACAGTTGCAGGAAATTTCGTGTGCATGACTCGTTGCATTTCTGAAGGGTCTGCACATAACCATCTGTCATTTCTGCTGTTCACCTTCTGATCCTGGTCAAAGTTTTTTCATCGGAGAAAATCCACAGCAAATCAGCTTCACATGGATTTTTCAGCCTGTTTAAGAGCCTTTTCGATCTGAGTAGGCGGGTTTTCCCGTGTTTTGTCTGACATAAACTGACCTCTTCGCATAACATACGAGTGATATCTGATGTTTTCATGGACAACATTTCTGATTGTTCCTTTCAGACACATGGAGATCTTTGGCAAGTGACCTCATGGATGTTCTGGGATTGTCATCGATTGCCTGCTGCACTTGCTGAATAAATTCAGGTGTTGTGATGATGCCAGAGCATGAGGCATGCTTTTTAAGCTTTGCTTTATATTCATTTTTACGTTTTATTTTCATTTATCTATTTTTTTTCTTTTATTTTTATATCATTTCTTATATTTATCATTTTTTTAAAGTATTATTTCATTTCTTTTTTACGTAGTCCGATTCCCAGTTCACATTTTTCCTATACAGTAGAACCCTTGTTAACATGTGACCGCTTAATATGTGATCCCGCTTAATAAGTAATTTTCCTTTGGTCTCTTCCCTTGAAAGTATTTTCATGTAAATTCTGCCTGTTAATATACATTTTTCCCCTCTGAACCCAGATAATATGTAATTTTTTGGCTCAAAAAATTAAGAAATTTCATTCTAGCAGTCTTAAATTATTTGCAATGTGGCTGCAACCTTTTTTTTATTATGTTCCGCGAATTCTGATTAGTTCCATTGGACATCAACAATGACTTACATGTTCTTCCATAGCCGTGAATTTTTATTTCTTCTCTGTGTTTATACGAGGGTGATTCTGAAAAAGT
>JAHWFO010023080.1:370356-389197 GCA_023313115.1 Rhysida immarginata | reverse complement strand
AATCATCAAACTCTCATCATAGACCTTCTTCATCTGTAACTGTGTGCCTCCCTGTGTTTGTGTAACATTCCTCCGCTAGATCTTCGTTTCTTCAGTGTTTCTTCTATATTTCATCTGAGTTTCTCCACAAGACCTTCGTTTCATTTGTTTCGTCCTTCAACATATACTTTTGGTGACTTTTCTCATTTTTTTCATTGTTTCTATTATTTATTTTAATTTATTTGTTTTCTTTTAATTAAAGGAGTTTCATTTATCTTAATTAATATATATTTTACCACAACTCTTACGTTTATATAATAATTAATATAAATAATAAAAAACAGGGTGATTCAAAATTTTTACTATGCATTTATTTTATAAACAAACTAACCAGATCAGGTTTAAAATGCAGGAAAACTCAAATATTTTTTTGATTCTAGCATTACAAATGTTCTATGAGACTCCCTCGAGTCACCCGGACAATGTCAAGACGATAGTCAATCTCATCCCAAACTCCTTTCAGCATGTCTGCTGTTACTAGTCCCATGCTTCAGTGTTTACAAAGACATCCAGTTTCCAGAAATTGATCATACCACTTACGGATGCTTTTGTCAGTAGGGCAATCTTTATGAAATTGCCTACAAAATGCCTGCTGGACTAAAATTATAATTTGTTTTTTGCATACTCCAAGATGCAATGTGCCTTTTCATTCACAGCCGCCATCTTTACTTTTATCACGACACTAGAGTCACCACAGCCTCCAACTGCGGGAAGGTTAAAAATATTCGAGTTTTCCTGCATTTAAACCCGGTCTGGTTAGTTTATGTTATAAAATAAACGCGTAATAAAATTTTGAAATGCCGGGCATCATTTTGAATCACCCTGTATAGCAAATCCACTAAGGTTAATAAAAAATATACAAGTTAGTAAAAATCAATCAAATTATCAGTGGATTTAGTTAATTTTCTTACTAACATATTTATCGAAAATATTTCATTAATTGGCATTTTTGTCTTATTTTATTACTTGCCAACTTTTGTATCAATCTTGTATCAGTTTTCTTCCATCAATTATTTGTCAAAGAGAGCATATCTATTTTACATACATGAATTAAAAATTTTTTCCAAAAAAGCCTTCCAAAAGATAAGAGTCGTATTAGATTCAAGATTATGTTATATTCTGTTAATGTGGTAAAACAAGAATTTCGATCGGAGAAATTATATTTAATCGATAATTCATGTCATAAGAAAATGGCAGCAGGAAAATTTTTAAAAGTTTTCAAGCAACTGCTTATTCCCTTCCTTATAATCAGGAGAAATGTCACCTCAGAAAAGTGACATGGCTCAATATACAAAACTCTAAAATTACAAAAATTTCTAAAACAAGAGAAATTTAAATATCAAGTACAGTAGTTACCTTTATAAAAAAGAACCACAATTTTCTGAAATACTTTCATAAAATTCATATTATCAAAACAGTATTCTTGCACTTTAATAATAAGAGCAAGTTCAGAACGCCCCTGAGTTGTGAAAGCAGTCAGTAGTGGACTATACAGTTTTAAATGCTTAAGAGCTTGTTCAGCAACCAATTCATCTTTTTTGTTCCATTCTACTGCAGCCATCAGCGTATTCCATATCTATAAAGTTAAAAGAATAAATAAATAAATAAATAAATAAATAAATAAATAAATAAACAAAATAAACACACACGTACACACACATGCAGAGAAAGAATCACTCAAGGTCAGATTGGGCTGGCCAGGTTGGCTGAAGTTTCTAGCACATTTGAATTGCAGTGAAGCAACCTGGCCAACCCCAACCTCACCTAGAGTGACTCTTTCTCACCCATTATCAAGGGGAAGGATAGATTAAAAATTGTTTTTAGACTAATGTGGTGTGCTCTACAGGATAGCAATCGGGAAATTTTTCTCTAACTTTAATAGTTTTCGAGTTAGCAAATGGATGACCTTAAATTTGGAGGTCAAAGTCAAATTAGAGTGCGGCAACGAATTCCCCACCCACCATTACCTATAAACCACACTCATCAGATCTCGCCTACCTGGCAGCTTTGAGAGATCTGCCATGTTACCAGACTTTTTGTAGATCTCCTGTAAATTATCTCCTTCAAAAAAACAACACTACGATGTAGACGAAATTCAGGCGATTAAAGTGATATAAGACACTTGGGGTCGCAAATCGCAAGCAACACCGTAAATTGAGCCTCAAACTAAGCTGAACGGCGTGGCGCTGCGTAGCACGAGCCAAATTTGGGTGGGTTGGTTGGGTTTGGTTTGATTTGGGTTGGGTTGGGTTGGGTTAGGCAGTACCAACCTTGTTTAATACTGATAGCATTTAATGAAGGAGATAATTTACACTCTGTATATGATGAAAAACAAATGTTAGATAATGATATACATAATAGATCACGGTATTTGTTTAAACTTTAATATTTGTTTAAATTTATGAATTTATTTTATTGAAAGTTTAAGCCCATAAACATTTTTGTGAAATGTAATTTTACTGAGGCCAACGAAAACACTCGTCAGCCTTAATATACACTCTTTTGGATAAGTTCTATCAGTATTTTTCCGTAAAATACGTATTACAATATTACACTGCTCAAAACAATTAAAGGAACACTTGTAGAATCCCCTACAGAGGGCGTAAATAATACCTTTTAGCAATCTCATCTTCTGCAACATGAAACCTACTATTCCCCCTCATAGGAAATGGTTGAAGCCAACACAATTTTGCTGTCAGATGTTCTGAGAAATTTGCATAGCAATAAAACCCCCCAGAAAACAAAGTGGTTACATGCCAGTACACTTTTTGCTTGGAGATAACGGTCGAACATTATAAGATGCAGGCATTCCTGGAACGTTGTTGTTAGTAGAAGGCATCTTGAAGAAGTAGAAGCTGCGAGAGCCGTAATATTGCTCCAAACGGGTCAATCATTTCGGACTGTGGCCAATGCCCTCAATGTGTCCTCTTCCGTCATTTTCCGACTGTGGACACAATTCCAGGCGACTGGCCAATACACACAAAGAGCTGGGCAAGGTCGCCGACGCTCAACAACCGCCAATCAAAATTGTAATGTGCGGACTTGTGCCCTGTACCGAAGAACCTTAACGACCAGAGACCTGAGAAATGCCCTGCAGATGTCAACTGGGGTAGCTGTTTCAAATCAAGCAATCCGGAACAGATTACGTGAAATTGGCTTGAGAGCCAGACGACCAAATCGATTGCCTAGGCTAACCCACCAGAACATACAAGTGTGACTAGAGTTTGCACATCAACATGTCACCTGGCAGCTTCGCCACTGGCGTTCTGTTCTCTTCACAGATTCTGCCTGACCCGCTGTGATGGCCGTCTACGTGTCTGGAGACGACGTGGTGAGCAAAACACCGACGCAACAGTTTGTGAAACAGACCGAATGGGATGTTGTTCCATTATGGTTTGGGCTGGCATCTCAATAGACCATCGAACGGATCTTGTGGTCGTCCGAGGGCGAATGACTGCTGACGTTTACATTCGTGACATTCTGGAAGAGCATGTGATTGTTGCTGCACATGGCATGGGGCCTGGATTCCTTTTGATGCAGGATAATGCTCGTCCACACACTGCAGCTGTCATTCAAGACTTCCTACGGATGCATGGCATTCAGACCATGAGGTGGCCTGCAATGAGTCCAGACCTAAATCCCCTTGAACATCTTTGGGACATGCTTGACAGGCGAATTCGACACCACCCTTCAGCTCCAGAAACGCTGCAATAGCTCATCCAAGCACTTACTGAGGAATGGGACCGGCTTCCCCAAGATCACATCCGTCGACTGATACAGAGCATGCCTCGAAGGTGCATGGAGTTTACTGCAGCCCATGGTAGGCATACACATTACTGAGTGGTGCAAAAACTGATCCCTGGAAGAAACAGGGCATTCTCCTCACAACGTCCAAAGGACATTTCACTTTGTTTTAGGCAGGGGTCCTGCAGTTTCCTGTTTTTTTCTTTATGTTTCTTCACCAGTTGTTTCAATAATGCATTCTATTGTTAAATAAACAGTCTTTTAATGATCACATACAGTGATTTTATCCATATTATTCGTAGCTGCTTCTGTACGCTGCTTAATAGAAGTGTTCCTTTAAATGTTTTAGGCAGTGTATTTTCGACCCATTCTGCTTTCAAATTTTAATTATTTCAGAAAAAATAATCGTGATCCAAACAAAATTTTCAGCAATGGCGGCCTAGATGACTTTAGATAGGCAGCGATGCCAAGTATCGAAAAAGTTTTGTTCTTAATGTTAAGAAGCATTCAAAGTAATATAAATTTTTATATATAAATACTAAATTTAAAATATACGAGGGTTGGGGCATAAGTCATGACAACTATTTTTTTTCTCATAGCTAAGGGATGGTATCACACAATGTCATATGTCTCGAGGAAACCGTTCATTCATAGTATATTTCCACAACACCAGATGGCTCTGTGATTTCCTTTTGTTGCATTGAAAACAATGTTAAATCAGTTCTTAGTCAACCGCCGTGCAGGATGGATGTAACCAGAGTTGAACAACGCTCGTATATCAATATAGCCAGTCTCCGCTGGCTTTGGTAAGAAATGGAGCACCCACTATACTCTTCGGACTTTTCTCCATGTGATTTTGACCTTATACGGACGGTAAGGAACCATTACGTAGTAGACAGCTTCGGACACGAATGGACATTGCAAACACTCATATTGTGCAACAGGAGATGACCAGATTTTCACATGATGAGAGAAATGGTGAAGCAGATGATATGGGCGCCTGTCATATCGTTGGCAGCGTACTGTGAACGTTCAGGGGACTACTTTGAGGCCCTTTAAAATGGATATGTGTGCTGTAATGATTGTGGAACATGAAAGTTGTAACGTTATATCAACTACCTTAATATTTCCATGAAGAGCAAAATATTTCCTTGTTGTTAAATGTCCATACCTTGTCCTTTCATCTATATATTTCACATTTTCCACTCACGGTCGAATTCTCACAAAAAAAAAAATAGTTGCCATGACTTATGCCCCAACCCTCGTATACATATATAAATGCAATTATCAGCAATTTATACATCAAAATTATGCAAATTTTAACACCACCTCCATGCAACAAAATATCTATATAGCGAAATGATTTTGCTGGTCCGTTGACTTTTGCTATACTGTATCAGCAAGTCTCAAAAGGGTTTGTTTACATGTATAACTTTCTTAAATGGTCATTTTAATTTTTAAACTCGAATAGTTTTTCATAATTATTTTGCGTGAATAATATTTTGCACTATCATACTCATTGGAGATAAAGAGAGATTGCAACAGGGACTAAATTTCACACCTCCAAGGTGAATAGATTCCATTAGGAACTGTGCCAATCAGGGTTCTCTATCCGTGGTCTGACAGAAGTTATTCATTCATTTATTAAAAAGAAACCCTAAAATCATGCTTTATTTTTTTTAACTGAAACAATGAGAATATAATTTCTCCACTTTTCTCCTTGATTATAAATTTAAATTTAATAATAAAATTTAATTTATCATTTGAGTTTCAAATTAAGTGAGAAATCATTTATATTAAAAAAGTAAAACAAGAACTGCATAAACGGTGATAAAATTTTCCCCTAACAATTTGTGATAGAAATTTGAAAAGCGATCATAAAGTTCCCGAAATTGTATCGAAAAAATATGAAATCTGGCAAACTGTGAGCTCACACATCAATAATTATCTAGACATAATACACCCAGAAGGACAAAATCTACATGGAAGCAAATTTGGTAAAAATAGAAGCCCACGAGTTGATCAGATTCTTGTTTTGGATGGGGAATGCCAAAGAAATCCCAGATGAGCTTGTTGAAGTTTATGGCAACAATGCTCCATCATTTGTCGCAGTGGCAGAATGGTGTAAATGGTTCTAATGTAGCCAAAACTACCCTTCAAATTGAATCACACCCAGATGGCTAACTAAACGAGGAACCAAACATTTTGGCACAAGCTGAGGTCCTAATGTTTGAAGACCACTGGATCAACAATCATGCTAAGGTCAACATTATCCAAGGATTCTTTATGAGCATCCTGTGAAACATGCTTCCTATGACATTGCTCGATGGGTTCCTTGTTTGTTCACACTAATGCCAGAAATGGTGCAAAAACATTGTCGCTACATTAAAGATGTGAGATGTAGCCACAAAGGATTTCTTTGGCAGACTCATCAAGCAAGATCTATCATTATGAGCCCAAAACCAAACAACAAAGCAAACTGGAAGCAGACAGAAAGGTTATGCAGAGTGTTTTTTGAGATTGATGAGGTGCTATGCTAAGAAAAGCACTACCATAACAGGGAGTTATTTCCATGGTCTCTAATAAAATTACGCGAAGCCATCATGGCAAACTGCACAGGAATGAAACAACTGTAAATTTTGCCATGATGGAGTAATCTGACCACCAAAACTTGTGTATGTCTTATCTTCTTTTTCAGTACAATTACAAGAACATTATTAAAGTTTATGACCGACCCCCGTAGGGAAACTAGTTTGAAATTGAATTTGCATATAATTGTAGAAAACTAAGAGTCTCGCAAATTTTTCAGGACGAATTGTCCTTGATACAATTGTCACAGTGACAAGAAGACCCTGGTAAAACTTGTTGCAGATACAAATTGCATGTTATTCCTAAGCATAGTAACTTATTCCCATGTGTTTCTATGGAACTACAGTTTTTCCAGTGAAGTGTTCATGCATTAGTTCACCCTAATTTTCTGCAACAAAATTTTGGGTTAATAGTGTCCTGTACTCAAAAGATTTACAATGAAAGTTAAAAATTAATTTCTTACCAAAACAACAATTTCATGCTCAGGAACAGAATATTTGATCATATATTCCTTTATTGAAGCTATTATCTGAAATAAAATAATATAAATAAATAAATAAATAAATAAATAAATAAATAAATAAATAAATAAATAAATAAATAAATATTATCTAAGAGAGGGAGTGGTTTGTAATAGTTTAATTAAACAGGTGAATCTATTTTTTATTTTTTTTTAATGACATAAAATAAAATAATCAAAATAATAAAATAATTATAAGTCACTAATGTAAGTCCCAATAAAACTGCATGATGAAGAAATGACGAAACTGGATGAAACTCTAAGAACTTAGGAAATTGGATGCACTTGGAGTTGTAGGAGGAATTAAGACCAGTCCAGAAAGTTGACAAGAAAGATGACAGGACAGTGGAGAGTAGATATGGTGATGTAGAACTTTCTGCACTATCTCTTCATTCCTCCTACAACTCCATGATTTCATCTATTCTACAAGTTCATCCTATTTCTTCAAGTGCATCCAATTTCCTCAATTCCTTGAGTTTCATCCAGTTTCGTCATTTCTCCATCATCCAGTTTTATCGGGACTTACATTGGGGACTTTTATTATTTCGAATATTTTATTTATGTCATTTAAAAAAAATTTTTTTTAAAAAAAGGAGAGTCACCTATTTAATTGAAAAATAAATAAATGCATTAATATACATTCGTAGCCAAAAACTTATAAAACAATGTCTGCAAATGTACTGAATGACAACCTTGAATATTCAGGTCTCCGGAGAACTAAATGTTCTACGAAGTGCAAGTTCTAGATTTTAGAGATATACGCCGACCAGTGCAAGGTCACCCAAGGGTTACAACCACTTAACAGAACAGGTATTTGCAACTACTCTATTTTTATCGAAAATTTTAGGAGTGCGGCCTGAAAAAATCATTATCGGTAGTTTTGGATACAACACCAAAAAAAAAAATCGAACTACTTCGTTTTAGCGTCTCATGGTATATTACATAGTAATTTAGATAATAATTTTATTATTTATATAACTATCTAAATTATTTTTATATACTTAATGAAACTTTAATAAATTTATTAATTAACTGTGTAAATAATTATGGTAATCTAGTTTTTAATTTAGTGTAACTCTTCGACAGCGGCCATGGCTCTATCAACGAAGTGCCGACCAATAGCGCGATAGAGCATTCTATGACATCACAACACCTTGGAGCATAGCCAATGAGACTCGACCTTGGAGTAGAGTCGGCCAGCAGAAGGAATGAAATCGCCGACAATAGCTTTAACAAGTGAATTTCATAATTTATGAATGAAACAGTGCTGCCGTTTTGTGGGAAATTTCCCGATTTGCGCGATGTCTTGCGGAAAAGAGCGAAATGTGGGAAATGGTGGAAAATTGTGAGTTCCCCCAAAGTTTTTAAAGAACAAATATAATAAATGTAAAATATAAAAATATTCAAGTAATTCAAATTTTTTTCCCCTCACTCAAGTAAAGACTTTTGGAGGAGTAGAGTATGATAGAGATGCTTTGTAGTTGAAAAAGATAGATATTTATAAAAAGCCTTTCATTATTTCTTTAAATGGCTTTAATCGATATCTAATATCGACATTATCGATATCCATGCATCGATATTTTGATATTGATGCTTATGGTGATGGCGGGAATAGTGGGAAATACGGACGCCTACTTGCGGGAAAAATCGACATCTCCTGGTGGCAGCACTGGAATGAAAATATATGTGACTGGTTAATTATTGTTCTGAAAGGTTAAAATATTAATTTCACTGTTAACAAAGGCTGGATAATTTAAAGCCATGAACTCAAATCCACCGTGTTTTTACGTGGCCACCGTCTTCTCGGTGGCCACGGTTTTATCGGATAAATTTTTAACGATCAGAGATCGATTTACCTTTTCAAAAAGTAGAAAGTGTAACAGCATTTTCGTATAAAAAGATAGGAAACAAATATAAGAGAAAATAGGTATAATATGGATGCATTGTATTGGCTATCGACCAAAGATTATTCCGCTATAAAAAAAAAAAATATTGGCAATGTACAACTGTGAAATCGGGAGCATTTTTTTTTTTTTTTTTTTTTTTTTTTTCTAAGGGGGGGAAGGGCTAATCTTTATTAATAGAAGAAAGAAATTCAACTCTATTTATCGCACGAGACAATTGTACTTATTTTATATAAAATTTATAGGAAAATAGTGTCGGAATTGTTCGTTCTTTTAATATTAATTATCCCCCCCCCTTCCCAACTGAAATGAGGAGTAACGTTGTAAGGGTAATGATTTTTGGTTGATCAGTACATATTTTATACCAGCTTCCTATTTTTTTTATAGGAAACTTCGGTTACACTTGATACTTGTTGAAATGGTAAATCGATCGCAGAGTGGCAAGAATTATCCGATAAAAACACAGTAGATTTGAGTTTATGGCTTTAAATTAACTAGCCTTTGTCGAATCATTTTCTAACAATGAAATTAATATTCTAAGCCTTCAGAACAATAATTAACCAGTCACATATATTTTCTTTCATAAATTATTATGAAATTCACTTGTTAAAGCTATTGTCGGAGATATCATTCCTTCTGCTGGCCGACTCTACTCCAAGGTCGAGTCTCATTGGCTACGCTCCAAGGTGTTGTGATGTCTTAGAATGCTATCACGCTATTGGTCGGCACTTCGTTGATAGAGCCATGGCCGCCGCCGAAAAAATAAAGTTACGCTTGTTCATTAAAATGAAATTACTATAATTATTTACACATTTCATTAATAAATTTATAAAAGTATCATTAAATATATTAAAATAATTTAGAAGGTTATATAAATAATGTAACTGGTGTCTAAATTATTATTATTATTATTATTATTATTATTATTATTTAAGATACTGTGGGACGCTAAAACGAAGTAGTTCGATCTTTTTTGTAGACCCTAGAAGTTTACAGCCTAAAGTGAATTGCGGCCTTTAAAGGGTTATTTTTTCGTTCCACCGTCAAATTTGCGGCTGCGGCCTAAAGTGAAGGCGGCCAATATTCGAAAAAATACGGTAACTACAAGACACCAGAGCACCCAACCAGCTTGCAGCTGCCTCAGGAAAAGAGCTTCCAAACAAACAGTTTTAGTGGAGGTTAAAGGAATCTGACCTTTATGCCAGAAGTCTGAAAGTTTATGTCCTGCTTACCCCTGCGAGCTGTAGGGCATGTTTAAACTGGAGTTGAGAACATCGTAACTAGATATTGTGATCAGTGGAGCAACATGCTATTCACCAATGCATCCAGATTCAGCTTACAAAGCGATTCTCGTCAAACCATTATCTGAAGAGAATGTGAAACCAGTTATAATCCCAACAACATCAAGGAAAAAGAACGTATGATGCTGGTGGAGTATAAGTTTGGGGAGGCATCATGCTAAACAAACGCACATAGCTAGACATCTTTGAGAGGTACCGTTAATGCTTGGAGATACAAAGACGAAATACAGGAAGGTCATGTAAGAGGTTTCAAAGGTGCTGTGGGAGAAGATTTTATTCTTATGGACGATAATGCACATCACCATAGAGCTCTTTCTGAAACGTGAGGATATCCAACGCATGGAATGGTCAGCAAGATCTCAGGGAACTATATCCCCTCAGCCTCTACCAATGAGCACCCCAGAGCTCAGAATTGCTCTTTGCCAGGAATAGAACTTGTTGCCAACCAAGTTCTTAAACAACCTCATTGAACTCAAAGAAAAGATATACTTCAAACAAATCGTGAATATAGAGAGAAAGGGAAGGAAAAATTCCGCGACCTGGACTCGAACAAGGGACCTTGCCAGTGATAGGCAAGACCAATGGTTCGAGTCCAGGTCACAGAATTTTTCCGTCCCTTTTCTCTTTGTATTCACAACCTCATTGAAAGTGTGACATTCAATGTCACTGGGTGTCACATGGGCCCGGTAGAAACACATTCGCAAGTCACGAAATTTTTCTTTAATTCCTTTTGGGGTTGTTTATCTGTTGATATTCTTTTGTTTTCCTCGTGGAACCGTTTGGTTGGTTTATTAAAATATTCTGTCTAATTTTTATTTATTGTTTTGTTCTTGTTTGTTATATTATAATTGAGGGCGAGGCCGTGGTGGCCTGGTGGGCTTTCACTGAAACAAGTTCTGTGAAGTTAAGCAACATCAGGCACGGCTAGTCATGGGATGGGTGACCATCCGTGGCTCACGATCTTCACCCCCTTCCTCCCGGCTGCTGTGACCATCATACAGCAGTTGTTAATCCAGGTTCATCCAGGGACCCAACTCATCGGCCTCTGGCCATACAGGCCCTGGATGGACGTATTGGATTAAAAAATAAATAAAAATAAAAAAAATAAAAATATCGTCTGTGCTCCTTTTGTAATTAAAGGGGGAAAATTAGTTTATTTTGGTTGTATTGTTTGAGCGGCAATAACAATTTATCACTGTGTCGACTGACGCAATTGTTGGGAGAGGGCACTGTTTTCTTAGAGGAGATTTTCTGGGAAGATCATGCCCTGCTCCTGGCAATCGTTTTGTTGTATGAAAAAAAAATGTAAAAACATGTTCGTTGGAGAGAGAGAGAGAGAGAGAGAGAGTTGTTATTCTTGCGATATGGAGTTTTTGGCCTTGCTCTCTGTATGCAAGCATGACGTTTTATAAGGCTTAATTGCAGAATGACAATAGAGGCGTCTGCCTGTCATTGCGTTTAAGATGATTAATGTTTATTTCAAGTAACGTTCGAATAGTTGATTGCCTAGTTAATTGCAATGGTTGTATAATTGTAATTAATTATTGGAATTGTGAGTTCGCGTTAAGTTAAATGACAAGGGTTCGAATGTTTTGATGTTATGTGATGCCCTTTTCAAGTTTGTTGATGTTATGTGATGCAGTGAAGCAGACTTGGTCAAACCCTGGTTTGTAAATCTACAATTGGCGAGTGACAATTTTATTCTTTTTATCCATGCTGATGTGGAGGCCCATAGGAAATGGATAGATTGCACATTTTGCCCCATTGGGACATTATAAACTGTACTATTTTCACAGCATTTCTAGTGCAGGATTATGCACCCTGCTTAACTGAAGTGAGAAGATTACATTTCTGCAAAGATAAGGCAACAGAAGACAGCCTAAACTTGAGTTCATTAAATTGTTTCTGTGATATATTAGAGGTAGTGGATGAACAAGTTATTTGTGCTGGTGTTCAAGAACAGTGGGACTAATAAACTCAGGCTCATCACTAAACTGTCTGTGAAAACAATGCTGTTCTAGAATTAGATTAGTTGATTAAGTATCTAGTACGAACACAGCAGTAACGAGGGATTTACGCAGAAATGCACTATATGACAACGTGGTAGCTACAGTCAGTTGTCACGGATCCCTGAATCTGGCAATCAGCAGAGCAGGCACTGCTAATACGTGCTTTCGTGTTATGAGGTAGTGGTTTTGCCGTAAGTGCTATTCAGGTGAGTGCCCATGGTGTAGTGCTTGTGGACCCACCAAGAAGGGGTCTCAGTGTTCCCCCTTACTGTTATAGAAACTGTAAAGGAACACACGACGCTGGTTGAGCATTGGTAATTGGGATGTTATTCAGGAGGTCCCAACGATACAAGGAAGCACCGCCAGAGGAGCAGTATGCATAAAGGCAGCTGACAGCACCCGGTCTTGCAGCATTGAAGCACCCATTGCAACCCTTGCTGTTTTCTGGTTTGGTATGACCAATAAAATGGGTTAAGGTACAGCAGGCTCTCTACATGAAAGAGTTGTATTATTTCTTAGTGTCATAAATGATAGTGGAAAAGCATTTATAAATGGTGAGGGGCCCCTGTCATAATGCACAGTATAGGTGTACTGGTATTGCCAATATAAATAAATTACTTGTAGTTCATTTAAGTATATATGTTTTAGTGGAATAAATTGTGAGTTCTTTTTTTATATTAAGTCCATTTGAGTCCTTATTTCCTTGATATGATCGCGTGCCAAACCCCTGACTAGTCACCTCCTGTGGTGTTAGCTACCTTAGCATTGGCTATTACAAGCCTGAGGGGTGACATGTCACAAAAGCATGGGATGCAGATGCACAGCTTGTGTGGACACGAGGGGTGACCAAGGTCAGTCAAGTAAAGGTTGCCTCAATTTGTTGCTTGCTTCTGATTGATCTGAGTCATGACGTCAACCGTAGACCTCTGAATTGCACTGTCTTTGGAAGTTAAATGCTTTAAAACAATTTGGTTAACAGATGCATACAAATTTGCAAATGTTTTGTAATTATTTGAAGTTTGTTTTAAAATTTTTTTTAATTACTATATAGGTATTTTTTTTTAAAAATTAAATAAGAAATTTTAAAACCTTTTTACTTCGTATATGTTTACACACATTTTCATTAACGACTTTTTTTTTTTTTTTATTGTTTTTCATTTTAATTTGAGTTTTGCACAATTTAATACTTATTAACAATATTTTTTAAATTAAACATTTTCTAAATTTTTACTTAGAAAAAGTACAAGTTTATACGAGCGTTTAATAACAAACTTTTTATTTTACTTTTTTTTTTCCTTTTGAAATTGCTATGCTTTTTCAAAGTTAATTTAGTTACAGATTTTTTTTTCCATTTTCTTTTTTGCACAATCACTTGTGGATGAATAGGAGTATCTTTTTATTACTATTCAGCAGGGCATTTAAATGTTTAATTCGGATCACAGTTCGTAAACGGAAAAACTTTTTATGACATCGAAGTCAAATTTTGGAAACACATTTTGTGCTTGACTCACTAATTTTCTCACAATTCCAGTTTCCTTTTTAATATTGGTTTGAGAATGAAAATTTTCAAATGCATCATTTAATTGCTTGGCAACTGATTTCCACTCTTCGGATGGCTCGATTAATCCACCGTAAGAAAGTTGTTGTATCCAAGATTGTTTAGCATATGTATGATCTAATGGGCTTATTTTATGTGTGTGTTCCCAAATGAGGATGTTTTAGCAAATGTTTCTTAGCAACAGCTCCTGCCAAATAAAATAACCCATCCTCTTTCAATTCTTGAAGCTTTTCTTCTGAATATTCCAATTCTAAATTTTCTTCCAATTTCTGAGTAGTGGTGGCATCTGAATGAATATCATCTTCAAAGAAAATATTTTCATTTGAAGTTATTGTATTTTCAATTGCATTTCCAATTTTCAGTCCAGCTTTTTTAAACGTGGTTGGAACCAATAAAAAATCTTCATTCGTAATCTCAAAGGTGTTCGAATTTTTTGTTAACGTTCCAGGATTTTCCCCTAAAATGAACAATTTTATCCTGTGAATAGCATGAAGTGGTGTAGGATGGTCATCAGAGTACGGATCTGACTAAAAAAATTCTCTAAGCAATCTTGATTCAAACGATGAGTTAATATGAATTACTGATTATATAATGCTCTTACTTGTTGCAACAATCCTTGGGTAGATTTGATTCACATAAGAATTCCTTTTTGAAATACTTGAATTGAATTTTTTCCTTTGCATTTCATATGAGCAATAATATTGTAGGCAACATTCAATATTTCATTTTGCTCATTAATAAGTACCATAAGCACATTTTGAAGGTATTTGTGATGGATATGGAATGTAGGAATTCATTAAATCGAACCATCAATTAATTACATCAATAAATGATGAAAGTTCTTGTACTTGATCGTTTTGATTTAAAATGTATCGCATCAGTCCAGTAGCAGTTGTATGAGATAATAACTCAGCTGCTAATCTTACATTCTGTCTCTGCGTTCCTGTACAAGTGATGTGATTTTCGAACAATTTAAAGCAAGGACGACATTCTGGAAGAGTGGTAATCATCTTGATTAATTCAATGGGAGGTGTTTTATCAATTGTTACACCAGATTTCAAAATAAATCCTGTATCAAGTAACCAGTTTCGAAGCAGCTTCAACAAAAGTGGAGCATCAGGGGAAAAAAATATGTTTAAATCTGGTTTGCAGGGATGTTGAATTGAAGTCTCAATCTAAAAAAATTGCACCCTCTAACATTTCTTAAAATATTTCGCAATATTTATACTATTTATTTTTTTTTTAATTTCTTATCTTTTTTTTTGGAATGTTTAAAAGTTCTGCCTTTAAATCCCTCTCATAGTCTGCATCTGTAAAATGTTCTGAACAAATGTGGCATGCATCTGGATTCCATTTTCTATCCCTTTTACATTTTTGAATCCACTGCGTTTTCAAAGACTCATCTTTGGGAAAGCTATGATACATGATCTGTACTTTACTTGAATCTTTTTTAGTCATTTTTAAACTATTGTTGCAAACAGCAACCGTATAACGTGTTCCAGGCATCGTGTAGTTTAAGCACATGGCACTGTATAGACCCGACACGGGTCTAGAATGGACGTCATGATCTTAAGTAGGCCAGATCATCTAATCCCTAAATTGAGGCAACCTTTACTTTACTGGCCTTGAGGGGTGACCATATCCCATATTAGAACCATTTCCCCCATGTTTCGTGTACATAAAAACCATATTCTTTTTCTAAGTTTTCATAAACATCTTTTATTATGGCATAAAACTTGTTGCATTAAACAGTTTTGTCTTTTTGCAAATGCAATGCTGCGTTACACACCAAGTTTCACCTCATTATGGGGAGTTGTTTATGAATTAAGTACACTGCATATTATATAAGAGTAGGAGTCGTAATAATGTATAATTAATTAAAAAATGTGAACTCCATTTTAATTTTAAAAAAATAGAAATAAAAATAAATAATAAAAACAATTGATAAATAAAGGTCACCCGATGTGGAGAAATATAAATGATGAAGTGGACGAAACAGATGAAAAGAAGGTCTTGCAGAGAAATGTTACAAGTAAAAAAACACAGGAAGAAACACAGTAAAGGAGATGAAGCTATGATGAAAGTCCGATGATCAGTAGAACGTCGATAACAAAATAACAATTAGAAATGAATTATAAACAAAAAAACGTAGAAGACGCCCGCCGAAGTGGCCAGACATCCAACGTAATGTTACGGCTCAACTGAAGGCTATCCCTAAAAACGACTACCCAGTAGTTTCCAGGACTTGTACAGGCGTTCCCAGAAGTGCATTACCATCGACGGGGATTACTTTGAAGGATAGTAACTGCTGCTTCATGTAAGCGAGCAATCCACTCTTAATATGCCATCATTCACCGAACTTTATTGTCACAGATTGCATAATTTCCTTTTATTAATAAGTTGACATTTTATTCCAAGTATTATTAAGCATTTTTATTAAGGAGTTAGCATCTTTCTTAACCTCCAATTTATTTTTTTAAAACAAACAATTCAATGTTTTTACTATTTTTGATTAACAGGTGTTGGCTCAGCTGACTGATGATGAAACCAGCACCATTGTGTACTGCCATCTACTGGATGAATGGTACCAAAGTATTGCTCCTCAATTGTTTTGGTTCCATACTCCTCCATGATGGTACGTGTTTATTGTGAGCATGCAGAAAATTAATGCCATGGAACAGGAGGTCCTTCCTCACCCTTGTATTCACCAGACTTTCACGTCTTGCTATTCGAACCATCTCTTAGATCCCTGTAATGCCAGTCTCTGTCACTTGCATTTTTGAAATCACCCACATCGGCAAGAAGTGTAATGTTGCCATGGGAAGAAGTTTTTCTGAATAAAACTCTGATACTTTCCTGGTCTCTGTTTACTGATATTTTTTATGTATCAAAATCAGCCAGTAATTATGAAACAAGTCAATATTTACAATGAAAGCTGTAATAAATCTAAACTTAATTCATTTACTAAACTATATTTTATGAAATAAATAAAAACTATTGCTTACATCCTTTACAGGATCATTTTTATTTATCATAGTAGCCAACTGTTTCTGCAATTCTCGTTTAACTCCAGCATTTTCTTGGGCTCTCTACAAAATAAAAATCAATTAAAATAATTTTTGAAAATCATTCTACACATGAGAATCGAAATACCAAATATGCTCACATCTCTCCCAATTTTAAATTGTTGAAATTTGGACCTTCAAGTTTATAAAATTTGCCATAAAGTAATTTGTGGTCTTTGTATTAAAAACATACACTACCCTATCAAAAGTCATGGGACAACCCTGATTTGCATGAAAATGAGACATTCCTTTGCAATTTCACTGTTGACATTCTTTCCAGAACAACTTAACAGAAAGTATGCTATTATGAAATGATGCTTGCGTGAATACTGTAAGAATGTCTCAAAGAAAAGAGCCTTCAGACTTCCAAAGAGGTACAATTCATGGGTACCATCTCACAGGCAAAACTGTTAGAGAGACATCAACCCTCCTAAACATCAGGAAATCGACCGTTCACAAAGTCATCCGGGTATGGAAAGAGAAAGGCACCACAAGTGTTCCGCCTAGAACTGGAAGACCCAAGATCATGTTGGCCAGAGGCCAAAGGGCTCTTCATAAAGTGGTCACTGCAAACCGTCACACATCGCTTAATGGACTGACAAGATCGTTCATAGAGTCCACGGGAACAACTGTGAGCACCCTGACTGTTCACAGGAACTGCATGCAATGGGTTTTGATGGCAGAGTGGCACCCCATAAACCTCACATCAGCACCAGCAACGCAGCGAGGAGACTGCAATGGTGCAAAGAGCGACGACATTGGACTCTGGATCAATGGCGAATGGTTGAATGGAGTGATTAGTCCCGCTACACCAGCTGGCATTCGAATGGATGAGTTTGGGTATGGAGAACGTTATCTGCCAAGCTGTTTTGTGTCCACGGTGAAGTTCGGCGGAGGGTCAGTGATGGTATGGGGGTGCTTTTCATGGTATGGGTTGGGTGCAATCAATCGTTTCTGTGGACTGACATCTATACGCAGAGCGTTACCAAGACATTCTGGACAGCACAGCACTCCCATCTTCTGGCAATAACACACCTTGCCATAAAGCAAGGGGCTGTAGGTACATGGTTTGAAGAAAAGGGAGTTCGAGAACTGACTGGCCTGCCCAGAGCCCCGATCTGAACCCCATCGAACATCTGTGGGACGTGTTGGAACGTCGATTGCACGCTTGTGTGGAACGCCCGAATTTCTTGACCAAACTGTCCAAGACACTTATGGCAGAATGGCGAAAATTACCTGTCGAAATGTATCAAAAACTTTTGGACAGTATGCCCCAGAGAGTAGAAGCTGTAATAGCAGCAAAAGGTGGACCAACAAGATACTAAAATATGTCTATTAAAGTGATGGTGTCTCACAACTTTTGATAGGATAGTGTATGTCTTTAATACATTTTTTATGAATGAAAATAACCACTGGTTTTGCCATTTGGAGAAAAAGATTATAAGATATAAGGGTTAGCACAAATGAATGAACCGGATTTTAAAAATTTATATTTTCAAACCTAATACACATATTACAATAAGTTATACACGAAATTGAAGAAAAATATACCAAGTTTTTTTATGTGGTTACGTCAAAGATACTGTTTACAGTTTATGAATCACCGATGCCGACAACACTGCAAGAACTTAAAGAATGCAGTTATGCAGCATTAGGAACCATTGACAGCGTGATACTATAAAACGTGTGGAACGAAACTTGATACATGTTTGTCGTGTAACAAAAGGGTCACACATCGAACATTTGTAACTGAAAAGAAACTTGGTATATTTTTCTTTAATTTCGTGTTTCACTTATTATAATATGTGTAATAGTTTCAAAAATATAAATTGTTGAAAATTATTATTATTGTTGAAAAGGTAAAGATTGGCAATAGGAAAGTAATGTAGATAAGTAAATAAACAAATGATTTTTTTTTTCTTTTCAATTTTCATCCAACTTCGTCAACTTGACAACCATCTGACTCAAAACTGTGCCTTTCAAATAAAGGAATCAAACATTGTTTATCTAGCTGACCATAAACTCTACTATAGCCCAAGGTGATCTAGAATACCCTGACTATAGCCTATACAGGGTGTAAATGGACGACGTTTCACAAATTTAAGGATATGT
>JAHWFO010023080.1:328878-369956 GCA_023313115.1 Rhysida immarginata | reverse complement strand
ACATATCCTTAAATTTGTGAAACGTCGTCCATTTACACCCTGTATAGCTACTGATACTGAGAAACCAATTCTCCCCTTACCCTCTTCAGGCCACCCACCTACACATGTGCAAAAGCTGAACATATACTACATTGTGCTTTATACTCCTGCAAAAAACCTTCATGCTTAAATCTTGATATCTCCATTGCTAATTCTGTCACCTGAAAACTGTTCCTTGCTAAGGCCAATTCTGTATGGAGGAGTCAAGCACAGGTGAAATTTCTATAAAATTAAACAATGGATAACAGAGTTAATCCTTCTTCAGAATTCGATCACTCTTGTTTTTCCCTCTGTTTACTTCCTTGTTCAGAGGAAGGGAGTGATAACAGAAATATTTACAAAATGCTCACGAAGGTAGGAGAAGGAATCCAAAGCTAATAAATACATCTACTTATTATCACTTTGATTATAACCCTCAAGAATAATCACATATTTTCTCTCAAAACAAAAGGGATAATGTGGTGATAATTTATTTCTGTTGATAACCAAAATAACCTAATGGCTGTTGAATCCTTTCTTCAGACTCAATCTCGACCTTCCATAAGTCAACCATTTCCGTCATCAACCAGTCTACTCATTTCCACTATCGCATTATCTTTAAATCCATGATCCCCAATCTGGAATGCCCTTGTCAAAATTCTAAACCTGGAATACTAATTAGATCAATTATTAATTTATCCCCTGCCCCAGCCAACCAAGTCTCCCATGATATTTCAAAAGCCTTATTTAAACAGAATATTCAACCATATATTTACAACATCAATTATTTTGGAAAATTTTTCCCTAACTTCATGGTAATCTACATACTGAATTTCACTCCTTTACATACTTATATACTGTAAAGACCAGATGACCAATCTAGCTCCCACCCCAGTAACTCTGATTCCGCTGGGACATTTGAAACCAAACTGAATACTGAAGTATGCCCATAGTAAGATACATTCCAAATTTGAACCTTCTATGTAGAAAATACAAAGGGGACAGACGGACATTGTAAACAAACCAACAGGTAGCTCCATTCTTCCGCTACATAATGAAATATGATTATTATGAAGAAGTGAGGAGAACCCAAAAAAAAAAAGTTCTTATATATTGAAATGGTTTTAAAGCTAATTATTATACTCCTATTCTATAATTATTATAACTTTAATAATTACAAATTTTTTTTTAGAGAAAAGAAGTGAACAGAATTAAATTCATTTAATTCAAAAATTCAAGTTCAAATAACTACATGATTTCTAACCAGAGGTCATGGACTTTTAGTGGATCTTTTCCATAAACAGAGATGAGCACTCTGGCGCTCATTTCTACTTTTCAACGCCCAAAGGAAATTTCAAAACTATTTAAGTTCTCTACATTTTCATTAAGAGTCAATTCAAATATGTTCTTTTTCTGATCTAAGCCAATCTACAAGAAAATCTTGTTACAACTAAGGACATAGAGAAACTAAGAGCAGCAAGTTCAGTGGGAATGTTTGTTACTTTTTATTATAGCAAAAGTTTTTTTCTTTATTGAATTAATTGTAGGAAGAATATAACAACAATGATTGTTGGCAGAATTTAATATACTAGGAAGTGTAAACATTCTTGCATTATGCAAAAATGTCTTTTAAGCTATATTTAAGGTATATCATAAATATTGGCAAATACAGAAAATTACAAAAAAGAAAAATTACTTGAAATTCAACAATTTGACCAAGACCTCTCTCTTTAAAAGTTTTTTCAAACATCTCAGGGCTTCGTTTATTGATTGGGAAAAACTCCTAAAAATTAAAAAAAAATTAAAAAAAAAAAGAAAAGAAAAATAACAAACAAAACTTTTTATTAAACAAAGTGATACCTTAAATATAACTCATAATAAAATATTATGCAGAAAGCAATTACCATTAAGCGATTTTCCAAACCAGCTTTACGTAGAGCCTGTGTAAGATTATTAATGTCTTTCTCCACAATCCATGTCCGAAATACAGTTATCAAAAAATCCAAAGCTATTCCTAAACAAACAAATTATGATATGTAAGAAATATTTTTTAAATCAATTTTAATGAGAAATGTATATTTTCGGCTTTGGTTACACTTTTATAATATTGAAAAAAAAAATTTGTGCAATAGTTCAATATAGAAATCAAAAACAAAGAAAAAAATAAATTACAACTATTATGTGATCTGATCAAAAATATGAGGACACACTTTCAAAATAATGTGGAAGACTCAAAAAAGATTTAAAGTGCTCTTCCTCAAGATGTTTGGTTTGAAGATGCATGTTCAATTGCTTCCAGGAAGTAGCACTCTGATTCAGAAAAAATCAATGGATATAACTAAATCGCTAAATCGCTATATGGATGGTATTCTGATCCAAAACAAGCATTGGATGGTTTAACAGATTCTGTGATTGTTGTCGCATTGTTGTTGCAAGAGTCGATGATGTGGTAAGGAGTTCTGATGTTTTGAAAAAGCAAATGAATGGAAAATGGGTGAAATCAAAGTAATCATCAGTGCATATAATAGGGAAGTGCATATAAAAGTGTTTCTAAAAATCTGAAGAACACAAGTCTCTCCTCTTTAGCTCGTTTTTCCAGTGAATGAACGGCTTCCATGATTGGTCAAAGTTAATCAACAGTTCCGATCCGGCATTTCCAGCGAATATTACGTTTTTTCTTATTGGATTGAACTCGGAGTGAATGAAAGGTTGCCCGGGATTGGCCGAAACCAATTAACATTTCCAGCACGGCATTTCCGGTGAACATTAAGTAATTGTATGTACAAGTCACTTGTATTGGAACATTAATTGTATCAGAACATTAATTGTATTTAATGGCGAAGTGAACATGAAATTTTCAAGAAAAAGTCGCCTTAGTGATAAAAAAAGTCGCCCCTTTTTTGAAAACTGCTGAAAATAGTTGCTTTTGGGCCACTATTTGCTTAAAAAAGTTGCCATAGTCGCTAGGAGCTGAAAAAAGTAGCAAATAGTTGCATTTTAGTAGCATCTGGCAGCCCTGAAATAAACGTTTCTTCAGAAATACAACGTAAGAGTTGTTTTTACGTGAAAACGTTTTCTTTTGTGACCAGAATAATGACTACCGCACACAGCCGGAAGTAAAGCTATAAGTCATCCAGTGAGGTCACAATACGCATGCGTGTTAAGTACTTCTGACAAACTGGACCTACCTGTTATTCTAGATTACCTTGAGTACATAGTATGTTTAAGTTATCCTTCATTTTGCATGAAACTTCTGTATCATTAAAAATTTATAGTAGAGGTGCATCTTATATCAAGTCAGCAAGAATAATAGTTTGGGATGAAGCACCTATGGCAAATGTTCATGCATTAATGACAATCAATAGACTTCTGCAAGATATAATGGGCAATGATATTATTTTTGGTGGGAAAATAATTGTCTTTGGGGGAGGTATTACCAGTAGTTCCACATGATTCACGACAAACAATAATTCAAAACTGCATCAAGTTTTCACCTCTTTGGCCATGTTTTAAGGTTTTTCGATTATTTCAAAATATGCGAGCTACCTCAGATGAATTAGAATTTTTAAATTTTCTACTTTAAATTGGTGATGGGGAGTATCCTTCAATCACAGTCAATGACAAACCATCAAATGGTTCTTCTGTTATTGATTTGCCATTAGAAATTATTGCCAAAGAAGATATTGTATCTGAAATATCTGGCAAACATTTCACTTCACCAGATCATGTTATTAATTTTTCTAAGTTTGCTATTCTTGCTCCCAAAAATGAACATTGTAATGAAATAAATTCTAAAGTTTTAGATCTTATACTTGGTACACCGAAGACATATATTAGCGTAAATAATCTCATAACAGAAGACGAAAACAAAATTCTTCAATTTCCAAAAGAATTCCTAAATAGTTTAGAATTCAGTGGCTTGGCTCCACATACTCTCACATTAAAAACTGGTGCAATTGTAATGCTGTTAAGAAACCTAAATGATACCCAAGGACTTTTAAATGGAACTAGATTAATTGTCAGGATTATGTATGACCATTGTTTAGATTTGGAAATCATCACTGGAGAAAGAGCAGGAGAAAGAGCAGGACAAAGTTTTAATTAATAGAATTGATTTATCACCATCAGACACAACACTCCCTTTCTCTTTTAAAAGGCGACAATTTCCTATCCATTTGGCCTTTTGTATGACAATTAACAAAGTCCAAGGGCAACCTTTAGACAGTGTTGGGATTTATTTACCTCAGCCTGTTTTTAGCCATGGCCAGTTATATGTAGCGATGTCTCTGGTGCGATCACTTAACAACTTAAAGGTTCAAATAGTGCCACAAGCTAACAGAACTCTTAATGTAGTATACAAAGACATTCTATATTAAATTAAATTTTTGTATGTGCAATATAAATTGAAGAAATATGTGGCCTAAATGTTAGATATGCTGGTCATGCAGACACATTGTTTGCACGAGTAAATCAAGAAATCTTTAGGACTGGACAGATTGTTATTTTACAGTCTTCCTTCACTGGAAGATAAAATTCAAAGTGTAATCAAATATGAAACGGGGTTCGTACACTTTTCTCACGAAAAAAAATAAGCACCTCCAAAATTTTTTAAGCACCTCTACTGCAATTAATTTAGGTATTATCAGAGAAGTCTCTCTTATATGAATGCGTGTGCTTATCAAACAGACCCAATAGGCAAAAAGTCTAAAAAGAGAGAGAAAGACAAGAAAAATTTAAAACATATTGAACCATAACGGACCTAGTTGGACGTTATTATATCTTACTCAGTCATATTAAATAAAAAATAAATAAATATTAAATAAACACTTTTATTTATATTTTTCGATTTTCTATACAGGATGTGTACATTAAACGTTGGGTGCTATTTCGAGGATCGTTTCCTAAGGACAAAATAAGAGGAAATGTTCTTGGAAGTTTTTTGGTTGGTTGAAGTTTACAGCCACATCAACTACAACGGTCAATTTGTGCCCAAAATAGACTTTTGGATAAAAAGATGTAGATGATATAAGAGATAAAAATCACAGGGATGGATGCAAAATAAATAAGAAGTGTTAGTTAAAATTATGTTATTCCAAAGATGAATTCACTAGATTAGTCTAAAAGAAATTGATTTTCTTCAAAAAGGTGAAAACCTGTTTGATACATAATGAATTATCCCCCACTAATTCCTTTAAAGTAGCGAATAACCCTAAAGAATGTTTCAGTTTGTCGTGTCAAAATCAAGCGATTAGGATGTGTCCCACGGTTAGGATTTCTCACCGCAGTCATAACGGTTGTGGGTTCTTTCGTAATTAATATTGATGGGTTAAAAGCAATGATCAACTCGAAGTAGAGTTAAGCCTACTTCCTCCCGCCGAATGAAGTTTTTTCCTAAGATTGGTTGAATCTGGTTACAGTCTGTATAATACAAAAACTATTTGGTTTAGGTTAATGAAATTAAAAATATTATTATTAAGCAGAAAAGGGGCTACTTGGCACTAGGTTTTTCCGTTAACAAGCCCATGGGCTTGTATTTACTTTTTGCCTTTTTAATACATATACTGCCATCCAAGAAGAGAAAAAATAGGAAGAAATAAAGACCGCTTATCAAACAAGTGATGAAGAGGAATCGACCACACAACAAAAGACAAGTACAGTTTTTGAAATCGTGTGATTTTTGACCAGAAGAAGCCCATGGGTTTCTTTACAGAAACAGGTTTATTTTGAAATAATACACTGAACGACCGATTTATTAGTGACACCTCTTACAGAAAATGGATCAGCCTCCCAGTAACACCCAAATAATGGAACAAGCCGAAGCGGTGTATAAAAGGGATGCATTGGAACACAAGTTACAGTCAGCAGCAAGTGGACTGAATATGGGATTTGACCGACTTTGAACAAGGCATGATCGTTGGAGCTCGACGGGTGCAGTTGAGCATTTCGCAAACCGTGAACATCCTCGGATTTTCCATGCAACAGTGTCAAGGGTATTCATCGTGTTATTATCATTTGAATAAGGATTCATCGAGAAACTCTTGTTTACTAAGTTTTGGAAAAAACAAAAGTCGCGTTCACAACCTCTTCACTTTTCTCGCTTTTCTCACTTATCTTGCAGTGACGTCATTTTTAGGAAAGCGAAGTCTCAAAAGTCACTTTTCTGAAAGCGAGTCTCTGCCCACTTTCCCCCCTGCTTTTCTTACTTTTCTGGCTTTACAGCTACTAACTTCCGGTTTAGTGGAAGCCATATTGAATCACCGTTTCGCTCGTTTCGATGATTGCCCACCGATATAACTTGTAATTTAAAGGCGTAAGTAATGTATTTAACGTTGTAAATTTTTTTGGTAATAAATTAAGGAATAATAAAACCATGGAGAACAATAAAATCATTTTTCACAATCAATAAGTCGCTTACTATTTTTCAAACAATTTCAATATGTTCATTATGTCTATTTATGGCTGACGATGCAAAAGTAACAAAAGCAGCAAAAGTGATCTTTTCACTTCCGGTTTCATTCTCAATGAAAACCTATTTTCTTTGTTTTTCAAAAGCAAAAACAAAGTCACTTTCCCATAAGTGAAAGGTATTGATTGCGACTAATGTGTTGTACTGGATTGTAAAAAATCTCAAAGTTTGATTTGATTTGATTCTACGCTATGGTAGGATCCACAGGACAATAATTCACATTAACTTACCTAGCCGTCAAGTTTTGATGGGTTTCATCTATTTTCATTTAAAAGATGCCAATTTCCCATTCGCCTTGCCTTTTGCATAAGCATCAATAAAGCTCAAGGTCAAACTTTTGATAAAGTTGGCCTCTATCTTCCACAACCCGTATTTAGCCATGGGCAGTTACAGGTGGTTAGGCCTATGTCATGTGTCCGATCATTTCAAAATTTAAAAGTACAAATAGAACCAAAAAGTAACATAACCTCCAATGTCATCTTCAAAAATACGACAAATTTAAAATACAAATTAGAATACCAAAAAATTTAAAATACAAATTCATCAAGTATAATTAGAATAAAAAATTAAGATAATATTTAATGAGATACAATGGACAATCTTTATACCATATATCTAAACTCTACAGTTTTTAAGCCGTATAAATTCTCAGATGTAAAAGCTTAAAAAAAACTTTGAATTGAAGTTTTGAGTTTTTTTTGCATTTTCAAATATTGTAAATTTATGCCAGAGTATAAATGAAAAGATTCTGTGTCTGTCTGTGTGAGTGTAACTCCGCCGACGCCAGGCCCGGGTAAAAAAGGAGCGGGGGGTTATTTTTTTTAACTATTGCTAACAAATATTCTATAAGAATTCATACATTCTAATAAAGATTTAAACTTTTTTCTGTGAATCCACACAGTTGTTAACCGTCAAATTTTGACGGGTTCCATCTAGTTTTAGTTAATGTTAAATACTTTATACATTCTTAAAAATGCTTGATTTCATCAGCTACTTTTGAATGTTGCCAATTTTTTTTTTTAGTGAAAATATATAATACAATGTGTAATTAAAATATTGTCAATTACTGGTGAAACTTCCTGTCAACTTCTGGTGCATTAACTGTCAACTACCGGTGATTCATGCATTAGTTAGGAAAAAATTTAATAACTTAATAGCTTTTAAAGATATAATAATTGTTTTGAGATTGGCACATTCTGCACTATATTTACAATTTAATGGTATAACTAGAAAAGTTTCAAAAATGCAATTTGATTTACATAAACAATTTCATTTCACATTAATGTCTTAAAACGTCAATTATTGGTACATCTACCCTACATTTGTACAGGGTGATTCAGTCAATTTCTGACCATTTCAGTATATGATTTATTGACCCATTAATGTTTACAAACTTAACATTTCAGTATGATATTTTAGGCAGTTCGGAGTTTTTATTCTTGTGGAAAAGTCTTGACGATATGCTCAATGTGGCCACCAAGAATGCTTTGAACTGCTCGCAGCCGAATGGTGAAGTTGTTCATAACTCTATCCAGGATTTCTGCATCCACAAGGGTGCAGCAGTCAACGATGCTTTGTCGAAGCTGGTCTAGGATTCTTGGAGCTGTAGTGAACACACTGTCTTTAAGGAACCCCCAGAGATAAAAATCACACGGGTTTAGGTCAGAACTCGTAGGGGGCCAAAGAAAGCCACCCCCGAATCGATCTGGAAACCTGTTTGAAATGACACGATTTCCGAATTTCTGATTGAGAAAGTCTAGCACTTGATTAGTGGTGTGAGGCCTAGCCCCATCCTGTTGAAACCATTAATGTCGAAGCGGTATACGCCTCCTTCGCAGCTCAGGGATGAAGAAGGTTTCCAACATGTTAAGGTAAGCCTGTGACGTTACGGTGCCCTCAAAAAAGAACGGACCAATGATGCCTCTTTTGGAAATCACGCACCAAGCCATAACCTTTCGTGGATGAAGAGGTGACTTACGGATCTCATGAGGGTGCTGGGAACCCCAAAAACGAACGTTATGTTTATTAACATCACCTGACAGATGGAAGAAGGCCTCATCTGATACCCACAGGTTGTCCACAATGTCCTGATTGGCTTCCATTTCTGCTCCAAACTCCATCGCAAATTGTTGTCGCTTCTGTCTTCCAGTGCCTGTTAACTCCTAATAAACATGGATCTTATATGGGAACAGGTGTAAATCCTTTCTCAAAATTCGCCACGTCGTGGTATACGACAGCCCTTCTTCAATGGATAGATGGCGAACAGATTTTTTGGTAGGGGAATCGACCAACCTCGTGTGAACATTTTCAACAACTTCGGCCGTTCGAACACGAGCTTCGCTCCCGCCTTTTTTCTTGCCTTTAACACATCCAGTGGCACGAAATTGCTTGACAAAATCCATGATTGCTTGCCTGCCTGGTGCGTCTCGACACTTATACAACTTATGGAACTTTGTTTGCACGGTTACAGTTGATTTTATCTCGAAATACCATTCGACAACCTTGCATTTCTGCTTTGTTGATAAAGCGGGTGCCATTTTTCAACAATACGATTTTCATGCAGCGCCGTTGCAACAATACAAACTCCCAACTATTTAGAAATTCGATATGGCGCTTATATTCTTTCAATTGTTTATCCCTAATGCACGTCATTCGAGTGAAATGGTCAGAAATTGACTGAATCACCCTGTATTATGGTGAAAATTTTTCATTAAAAATTAAAAAGCAAAAAGCTCACCCATATTGAAGTAAAAATAAAAGTAAAGAGTGAAAAAAGGTGCTTTTTCCTCCCCTTTGTGAAATTTTGTATTATAAATATAATTTGATTTGGTAGAAAAATTTTTGTTAAACTTAATATCAGCATTTTTTTTTTTGAGAATTTAGGTAACATTCCATGTTGTTTCACAAATATTTCTAAGTTTATATTAAATATTTTAAGATAATAATTTTGACTTGTTAGACCAAGAAAAGTGACTGAAAACAATTTAAATGTAATTAAATGTACTAAGAAAACTTCAAAATTATCTAAGACAAATGAGACAGAAAATATTTCCCTGAATAAAAATTAAAATTTTCAAAATATCAGTAAATGTTAAGCAAGATAGTCTTTTATCATCTATAATACCATAGTCTTTATTCTTTTTCATTGATAGAGTTGCCTTCATTGATTCAAGATTATAATGACCAAAAAAAAATGGGAACCCCCATTATAATATAATTTCAGAAGTTAGATGCAAATATGATAAAAATTTAAATCAAATTAAAAAAAATTAAAATTTCCCTTTCTTTCTAAATACATTTAGAAATTAAATGGCACCATCACGATATAGATTCAGGCAACTATAGGTTGAAATTCCCTTTCTATATTAATTGTTTTTCTTCTTTTCATATGAGAAAAAGGCTTTTAAAGTCTTTTGGTTATTGGCCGGCCAGGTGGCCGAGAGGGCAAGGGCATAGGCTTTCTAGTTCTCGAGTCCACATGGTCGTGAGTTCGAATCCCGCCGTGGGCATGGATATTTGTGTTTGTCCCGGGCTGCGTACAGATATAACTTGTTTAAAAGGTGCAAAATGACCCCAGTAGGCGACACCAAAAATTCTAATAAAACAACCAACCAAACCAATCTTTTGGTTATTGGACGATTTTGAAATTAACAGTGGTTATTGAAATAGAAAATGGGAGGAAATTACTGAATTTGATCTGGAGTTATTGACCTTTACTCATTTGTTTAATGCTGTTTATAAAATTGTGATTAAATATATTTTTTTAATATACACAAAAATATCTTAAAATATTTTTTTTTTTTTTTTTTTGTTTATTTGAAACATAAGTGCTTATCAGAGTTTCCCAAATCCCATATTTGAATAAGTTTTTGCTGTGAGATATTCTATTATAAATCATCTGCTGAATTAGTTTAAATATACTGCTTAAAAATAAGAGTGATTTTTTTTTTTTTTATGTTAAGTCTCCTGCTTAATTTCTTATCAATTTCAGTTTACCTTTTCATTCAAATTACAGCTTTTTACATTTGCTTTAACGCAATTTTCAAAATAATTAACGCAGTTTTCAAAATATTTAACGTAGTTTTCAAAATATTTAACGTAGTTTCCAAAATATTTAACGCAGTTTCCAAAATATTTAACGCAGTTTTCATTGGAATTGCTATATTTTTAGAAAATTTAACACTTTTTTGGGGGGCAAGTTTTATTTAATTTTTATTGCTTTTTTAAAATGATTTTAGCGTCTTTTAAATGAGGAAACAGCATAAACAGATTTGGTTTATAACAGCATAAATAATTTCTTTTACAGTAAATAAAAAAATCATTTTTTGTACACTAACAGTCATACCAAATTTTTATGCAATGAAATAACTTAGCCACATTTTAAGATTCATATTAAGTATAATCTTTTTTTTTTGCTGTCGTATTTTTTACAGTAAATTGTAAGTAGGAATTGTAATTATATATGCGTATTCTCGCCAATCATCATTGTCTTGAATAATTACGGTGCATGATAATAAAAAAAAAACGTTTTATACATTCATTAAAAATTCTACATATTTACAGTAACTTACGAACTACACACGCAAACGAAGGAAATATCATAGCGCCATCTCTTGGCAATAAGCGTTTCATTGAAATAACAGCATTTCTTTATTTTTTAAATATTTTACAATAAATTGTAATTTTTGTATACATACCGTGGAGTCCGGTAGTTGTATCAACATTGTAAATTCATTAAACTTTTACTAATACATTGTGAGTTCTATAAAAAGTTTATGCTGTTAACTCATTTAATCGACGCTAAAATATTTTAAAAAGCAGTAAAAATTAAATAAATTTTACCCAAATAAATTGTTATGTTTTCTAAAAATTATAATAATTCCAATGAAACTTGCGTTAATTTCAATGAAAAGTGCATTAAATATTTTGAAAACTGCGTTAATTATTTTGAAAATTGCGTTAAAGCAAATGCAAAAAGCTGTCATACTTTTGGCATTATTTTTTTGTACATTCCCTTCAATTAAATTTTCTTCTAAATGATTATTCAAATATTCATATTTAACTTTCATAATGTTTTAAATATGATAGCTATCTCTGTGTGATATTTATTAAATAAATTCTCATTTGCTTTTTCTTCTCCTTCCATTTAAATTTCACTACTTAAGATTGCTCTTATATATTTTTTTTTTTACATGTTGTGAAATATGAATGACTGATTTGATTATACACAATATACACAATTGCCTTAACATATGTATTGAATGATCACAGTTCCATCCAGTTAATTTCTTACTCTCTATATTTATGACATTCAATAGAACCATGTTTTGCATTTAAATTAAATTTTAAATCTGCACTACAGAAGCTCACCATAAAGTCCAAAAAAAAAAAATAATAATAATAATAATAAAAAGAAAAACAGTCTCCAGAAAGTCAAGAAAGCATTAGGGTTAGTTCAAAACATCTATAACAAAAAATCCATGTCAAGACAGACAAAACTTCGGCATTACAACACAGTTATAAAACCAACAGTCCTTTACGCAAGCGAAACACTGACACTTAACAAAAAACAAGAACTTGACGATATCAAAAAAGAAGAGAGGAAGATCATCAGAAAAATCCTAGGAGCTAGATATACGCAAGACGGTTACAGGCTACAATCAATCGAAACAACACAGAAGTTTTCAAACATTGAAATTGACATTAAGAAAAGATGAATGAAGTTCTTTGGCCATCTCACTAGACTACCAGAAAATAGATTGACAAAGAGGATTCTAGATTATGTGTCCTCACTTAAGAATTCAACACCTTGGCTAGAGGAACTTAGAAAAGACCTAAAAAATGCGAACATAAGTGCAGCAGACATTTTAAAAAGAGACATCTTCAGACATAAAACAAACAATTGGAAAGTTACATCAGAGCAACCAAAGCAAAAAAACAGTACAGACCGAAGTGGTCGAAAGAGCGTAGACAAGCCTTCTCGGAAAGAATGAAAGCCTATTGGAAGAACAAGAAGAACACGAAGAAAACTTGATTGATTTTGTTTGCTTGACGTCTTCTAAATTGGGAGAATACGCTAATAATAATAATAAAAAGAAAAAAAAAAACCCAACCCAGTACCACTTTTCCTAATGACCACTGCCTATTTCACTTTCTTGACACTGGAAGAGTTGGCAGCACTTAACATCATATGGAAAACCATTGCTGAAAAACACAGCAATATCACAGATTGCCTTGGTATCATTTCCTTTAAAAGACAATAAATAAATCATTGCACAAGCTACATCATTGCAAATTGCATGCCCAAACTGCATTTAGCAACTGTTACAGTGCATTTTTGAATGTAGAAAGAACAAAGAAATATGCATTTCTCTGCATTACAGACCGTTAATCTTTGTTTAGTTATGAGTACTAATAAAGATATAATGACCTCCATCCTATTTCTTCAGAAATGAGCCACATGGCAGAATGCAGTAATTTTTTAATTAATGATTAAGGATACATGTTGAAATGCCAATTTTACATTAAAGAACTTATGATGAAGAAAAACATTTTTCATTATTGCTTAAAATAGAAACCAACCAAACACTACACTGTGGATAAGTACTTGGGCATAAAAAAAAGGGGAGGGGGCACGGCTTTGCACCCCCAAAACTAAGTAAACCTATACAGAGTCCACCTATTATAACTTGGCGTGATCTTGTCCGAATGATTGAAGTCATGGTTCAAATTCAGTCAATCAAATTAGTCTCTGGCCTCCAACAGCCAGCACCCGTTTTTCACACCCTCTGCTCATTAAGTAATGAGACTGATATTTTAAACAGGTGTAGCAATGCACTAAACATCGAAAAGTTTTTATATGATCTTTTAAAATATAAAAACCTGCTGATGCTATGCATCGATCGCACCGCTTCAGTTAAGTCTTCAAATGCCCTCTGGATACCGGTCTTATACAAGATGGTTTTCAGTTGTTGTATTACCTCTGCCTGGATGGCCTCCACATTGTCAAAACATTCTCCCTTCATGAGAGTCTTGACATGAGGAAAGAGGAAAAAGTCCGGCATAGCAAGATTGGGAGAGTAGGGTGGGTGGTCCATGACTAACTCCCTTTTTCGTCAGAAACTCGCTGATATTCAGAGAACAGTGTGAAGGTGCATTGTCATAGAGAAGGATCCAGTAGGACTATTCGGGTCTGATAAGTTTTATGCGAGCACAGAGGTGTTGCATAACCCCCAGATAGTAGTGACTGTTGATTGTTGTCCCTGGAGGGAGAAATTCTCTGTGAATGATCCCTTTAATATCGAAAAAAAAAAAATGATGATCATCATCTCAATTCTCTTACTCCGACACAGAAAGCAAAGCACACCTAGTCCTGTATCAACCGCCTTTACTTCTGAACCATTACACAGACATCATTGGACACACACACACATTGAACGAAGAGAACATGTACATAATAACACGAGGATCGTCCAATTTTTTTATCAGGATGGAAAGTATAAAAACCAGTCTCATTACTTAATAAACAGAGAGTGTACAAGTAGGTCAAAGCCTACGGGATTAAGGAGCTCAGATTAGTTACCTTTAATTAAAGGTGACCTTGAATGGAGGGTACAAGTTAATCCTCTCCCATTACCCATGGCAACATACAGTCAGTGACAAAAAATTAGCACCACCATCATTTTCACTGAAATTCTTTTAATGAAACAAAATTCCAAATGCTCTTTTGGAATACAGACACTTAATATCTTTAGAAACAATCTAGCTTCATAAAAATAAATTGAATGTCCACTTATAATTTTAAAAAAAAAATTGTTTTACTCAGGTGATATTTCTGAGTGACAAAAAATTAGCATCAGCTACAAAAAAATGGTTTCTCCCTAAAGCTAGGCTCATTTAACTCAAGTAGGGGTGATATATTTACTTTATCATGTAGTAAGAGCAATTACTACAAATGAAAAACTTAATTAATAAACATACAACAAGATGGGACGTGGTTCAGTGCTGTCAGAGTATGAAAGAGGTCAAATTGATGCCTTCAAACAAGAAAACATCTCTATTCGTGAAATTGGGCGTCGTTTGAAGAGAAGCCCTTAGGCTATTTCCAACTATTTGAGAAATCCTCAGGAATATGCAGTTTACAAGGGTTCTGGAAGACCTCGTGCCCTTAATGGAAGGTCAGTTCGTCAGATTCTCAGAGCTGCATCCAACTCAAGTCAAACAGCAAAACAAATTCGTGATGAACTGCAGCTCGACACAAATCTGCGAAACGTTCAGCGTGTGATCCATGGCTGCCCGCATCTTCTGCGACAGCACATCAAGAGGAAGCCACCACTCACTAATCGTCATCAAGAAAACAGACTTCAGTTTGCCAGAAAATACATGGGTTGGTCTTCAGAATGGCAAAATGTCATATTCACAGATGAAAAGAAGTTCAACCTTGACGGACCAGATGGATTCTCATACTATTTTCACGATTTGCGAAAAGAAAAACAAGTTCTTTCACGAAGACAGCTTGGCGGTGGATCTATAATGATCTGGGGAGCAATTGGTTTCCAGAAGAATTGTGACTTGAAGTTTCTCAGTGGACGAATCAATGCACAAGGGTATTTGTCAATGCTGAAAGACATTTTCCCTGATTTTGGACCAATTATGGCTGGAAATGATTGGATATTTCAGCAAGATAATGCTCCCATCCACAAAGCACATGTTGTAACACGGTGGTTTGAGGGAAAAAACATCACTGTTCTGCAATGACTAGCTATGTCACCTGATTTGAATCCCATTGAGAATGTTTGGGGGTTGCTATCACGAAAAGTGTATGAAAACAATCGTCAGTACAAAAATGCTTCTGACTTGAGATGTGCCATCACTGATGCTTGGGAAAATTTCGATCATTCATTGATTAAAGGATTAATTCCTAAGATGCCTAATCGTATCTTTGAGGTAATTTCACAAAAAGGCAAATTCACCACATATTAAGACCATTCAGAGGATTTTTTTGTAGCTGATGCTAATTTTTTGTCACTCAGAAATATCACCTGAGTAAAACAATTTTTTTTTTAAAATTATAAGTGGACATTCAATTTATTTTTATGAAGCTAGATTGTTTCTGAAGATATAAAGTGTCTGTATTCCAAAAGAGCATTTGGAATTTTGTTCATTAAAAGAATTTCAGTGAAAATGATGGTGGTGCTAATTTTTTGTCACTGACTGTATTTGCTAACACGACAAGATATAATATACGAACTGCATAATATTTGATTTTTGCTGAAAATAAGATTACACAGCGAAACTTAGGAGTATTGGTTATTGGTTTATTCTGCAAAGATGGAGCTGGTATTTGTGCATTTTTCCATGTAATTTTCTCATTTTATACACGTACAAGGTGAATAGTGTTCAACCTTTATCGACAAATCTGTGTCTTAGCGCTATAAAATCCTAATTACAATTTTGCAGTTAGATGGGATAGTGGAGCTTGTAGCGATGCACTTTATACCTGACCCAATCTTCTCTGATTATTAAAATAACTCTGCTTCTATCTTGCTTAGGTTCATTATAAAATATCATGATCAAGAATTGTAATGTGAACAAGATATAAGGAAGTTAAGAAATTTAGCTTCCAACTATTACAAATGATGAATGGAGGCAGCCATCTTGGAAGTAGAAGTAAGTTTAAGCTAATCCAACTATAAATAAAGGAGAACATGTGAGTTCGTCACGGAAACAGTTTTGCATTGTTGGCGCTCAATTAAAGCACACGCCGGAACTGAAAAGTCACCTGACCATTGTGGTCTGAGCAACGATTTTTAACATCAATCATTCACAAAACTATAAATAAAGGAGAAAACATGAGCTCATCAAACGAAACAATTTGAATGAATTGAATTTGATAAAACTAATTACTGCGCAAACTGTGCATGGGCCCTGTTCATGAAAGCCAATAAAATTCATTGATTGAAATGTTCAGCTATTCAAAACCTTATTAAAGCACTTTCATTTTTGACAGTTTGCTTTTTAAATTTTTTCAATTTTGACAATTAGAATCAGACTCGTGGCATTTTAAAAATTTCTGCATTTATAAATGAGTATTTTTTGCTTCATAAAAGTGCCGATATTTAAAAACTGGCATATAATTAAATTATGTAATTTTGGATATGTATTCTTTTTAAGACCTAAAGAATTTAAAAATGAAAAATTTTATAATAATTTTCATACAATTAGAGATTTTTAGGGTGAGTGCTATTTTTAGATTTTTACAAGTGAGGTGAAAAATGTAAAGCTCTTGCATACATCATGGGTCTTCATGACTGTATATTTCTGTTCGTTTTAACAATCCTCCATTTGTCCCCTAGTAGCAAGTGCTTGAATATTTTTTCCCTCTTTACCAACGAATTCTGTTGCTTCAAGAGTATTCATGAGAAACTTTGAAATCACTCCAATTTTACTTCAGAATCCTTTGAAATCCAAACTTTAATTATGCTCATCTTATACATCTTACCTTGATCAAATATGCGCTTTTTTATGTACCCTAATGAGAATTGTAATTGGTTTTAAGACCAATAACCCAACTTAACAGGTAGATAAATAAAAAAACAGAATTTCTGTTCAGTTTACCATCTTTGACTAGATGTTCTTGGAACAAACTACTCAAAACTGCTGCAGTGATAAGTCCATTTGCTAGGAGCAGAGCACCAATTATAGCCAATTTATGACGCTCAGTTTCACCATAACCTTTCAAAAAGACAAGCACTTTTTTCATTTCATCTTCGAACATCTTCTCCAAATATTTGTAACGCCGAATAAGTTTGTTGAATACCTATTAGAAGAAAAAAGAAATATGACGAGTGGATTTATTTAATAATAATAATAAATTATAATTAATAACAATAATATATTATCTCTATTCAGAAAAGATCTACAAAATATTATAGAAATTTCCTGGGCTCTGAGTCATCTAAGTTTTATAAATTTTTAAATAAATATAATAAACAGTAAATTAAATTTAATAAGCACTGAATGGGCACTGTCCATATGAAATTTATAACATTGTACTCTATATAAAAATCAAAGTTTCCCCTCATGTTCTCATATAAATACAGTAGAACCTCCGTAGAGCGAACGTTGATATAGCAAAATTCTCTCTAATGAAATTTTTCTGTGGTCCCGGCAAAAATCCTATTGATTTAATGCTTTTTCAATCTACATATAGCGAAATCTATATAGCGTAGTTATCCCTATAATGTAAAGATTTTTCAGTCCAGACAAATTTTAAGGTATATTTTAGCTCCTTATTACGAAATTTGGTTTCCACACTTAGCATGACCCGACAGAAGACAAACGTAATCATTGCAAACTGCTAACAAGCAAAGTTAAAAACAAGTTTTTACATCACAAGCTCTGCCCAGTCGGCTGCGGCTGTGGCATTAGGCAAAATTATGAAGAGTTCTTGAGAACAACGTTATCACACCAAACTACCCATGATGCACTGCACAGCAATAATAGCGGCTGCTGAGGAGTTTAAATGTGCAAGCATGTTAAAAATTTATCTTCTAATAGAATCGGCATGAGAACTACTATAAAAGATGTCGAAACTCGAAAGATTTTTTATATTAAAAATTTTAATATTTGTTCAAATTTATGAATTTATTTTATTGAAAGTTTAAGCCCATAAACTTTTTGTGAAATGTAATTTTACAGAGGCCAACGAAAATTAACTCGTCGGCCTGCGGCTGCGGCCTAAAGTGAATGTGGCCAATATTCGAAAAAATACAGTAATATATAGTTTCAACATAGAGATAGAAAAAGCGCTTATATAAACTCAAGTGTTTATAAGAAGTTAAATTTTGCTTTCCTGCCAGATCCAGAAAAAGCAAAACAGTGCTTTACACTATATCGTTTCCCAAAAGGAAAAAAGACCCACGAGCGCTGGCTTTCTTTCTTTAGATTAAAATGCGTTGTAATACTAATGATATAAATAATATAACAATGTTAAATGTCTCGATATAAAATCTACAAATTCAAACAATAATTCAAGAGATCATTTTTTAATGACTGCCCGTTTCAATGTCACTGGTACATGTATTGTTCTTGGATTCTTCACCGTGCAAATGATGCTGTCATTTGCACTCCCTATACGGTATATTAAATTTTTATTAATTATTCCTAGTGCTGCGAAATATACAGGACGATATTTTCCTGTAACATGGCTGCGTAAAGTAGGTAACAGCATGAGAAAAGCACTGAGAAATGAGCATTTTCTATGTCCTCAATGCTTTCTTGAAGACTGTAGAAGTTAATATCGACCGATTTCTACATGAAGTACATTTTTAAATTATTTTTTTCATTCCTTAATATATTAACTGTGTATATATGATGTGCTCATTATCTAATCTCCGTACAGAAGTACATGACATACTTTCTAATTTGTATAATTTAAAAATTGCCTGCCAAAATAACAGGTCGATTCATAGCACTAGCAAATAAAAAAATATACATTGTCAAAACAAAGCAATTAACATGAAAAGATAATCGAACACAATTCTCTGCTTTTCTAATACATTTGTTGAGGTTAGGGCAATGGTGACCATTGATAGTCATAAAAAAGAGTATAACACATTTGGTCCCAAGCATTTTATTATACTGAACCCTTGCTTAATTAAATATTTAAATTCATACATTTCTAACATACCTGTGTAAAAGCTTTGAGTGCATCAATGTCATCCGAGGTACAGAAGACACAAACATTGGTGCGAGAAACTTTGTTAGGATCAGCATCTTGAACAATGCTGCCTCCAGGAGCTAGTAGTAGAAAATAATATAGAAGCTTGTAATTATACAAGATGAGAACATTAAATAGCATGCTTACAAATAAAAGTCTCCCTCCCCACGTATTCAGGGGTTGGTGTGTGTCTTTGTATAGACATGTAACAAAATAAAGAAGTATCCTTAAAGCCTCTTTCCTGATTCAATAGTTAAGAAACAATTATCTCCAAATAAAACTTTAATAAACTGAGAAACCATCTAACAAGTTATACAATAATTGTCCTCAGAAGAAAATTTTTTAAGAATTAAAAAATAAGCAAATAGTGATAATTGGTTTTGCTCGATTTGTTTGTTAATTGAAATGACGGGCACATCAACATCTCAGGCTATTTGCATCCTCTACGCAAAATAAAACTATGAGCAGGACAAAAAGAATTTTTATACACAACATAAAAAGTCAGAAAAACAAAAATAATTAGACAGTCAAGAAAGGAACAAAAATTTAAAAGAACAGAAACATAAAACGCATACTAACAGAACATAAAAGAACAAAAATAACATTTCATATCAATCAACAAAACACGACAATTCACGTGATATTTTAAAAACACATAAAACACTCAAGGAACAACTGAAAAAAAGTATCAACCAGAAACAAAAATTATATAGTCCAAATAAACCGTCAGTCACAATAACATGACCACCTCCTATCAGGTTGTTGCAAAAGTTTCTTCCGGTTCTAGAACCCGTGCCCAAGAAGGGCTCATTTTCTGAAGGGGGTGTTCATATTTTTTCAAACAAATTATTGCATTCGATTCCTGAATATCTTTGCTATATTACATCCAATAATCAACTTTCTGACTATACATCTGTGAGTGCCATCAACGGTCTGAAATGGACCTTTCACGCGAGCATATTAGAGCAATAATCTTCTATGAGTATTCTGGAAAGATCAGTGCTGCGCAATGTCACCAAAACATTTGCCAACGTTTAGGTGATGGCACTGTTAGTTTACGTACTATAGAAGAATGGTATCGCCGGTTCAGACGCGGAGATAGCACTCTTCAAGATGCACCTCTCTGGTCGGCCAATCATGATTTCAGATGGTGATCTACGCCAAGCAATTGATGAAGATCACAATGCAGACCTGCCAACTTTCAGAAAATAAAAAGAGTAAAATACTTCGTTATAATTAGGCCTATGCGAATTTATACAGGGTGATTCAGAAAGGTAGGTCAAGAATGAAATACCATGTACAATTTTTCCTATAAACATGGGTCAGGAAATGCATCCTTACAGAGATAATGCAACTTGTAAAAGGTAGTAAACACTGAAATGATACGCGATGCGGTGCCTAATATCTCGAAGGCCACGTCCTTTATGATGGAAAAAATAGTCCTACTTTAAGGATTTAATTTCCGTAATAATGTGTTCCATCGCCTACTCATGTAGGAGAAGAGTTCAACATTTCTCCAACTGAGAAATTATGAAAAAACATAAAATCCTTTATATAAAGCGTAAAAACGTAAAATGGTATTAAAAGCGTAACTTTTACGTGTAAAACGTAAAAGTTAGCAGGTCTGCACAATGTAACAACGAGGGAACTCGCAGAACAGTTCAAGGTTCACTTTTAAACCATTGCCATGCATCTGCATGAGCTGAATCTGTCATTCAAGTTCAATCGTTTTTGTGTTGGAATAAAAATCCGGAAAAAAACTTTAGCAACAACCAATAGCTTGAGCTAAATAACCAATCACAGAAGGAACTAAATGAAGCAATAAATGAACTGTCATCAGGAGATTGGTTGGGTATATGTAGTGTGATGCAGGCTTTCGAAAACCTTCAATTGTTGCAATGCAGAAATGGAGTTATTTTTCAGACGTACAAAAACGGAATGATTATTGGCTTTCGGGCCAAGGATGGCAGAATTTCAGAAACTGTGGAGTTTGTGAACTGTTCATGTGCTGTTGGAAAAAGTGTACTGCGCATGGCAAATGGCACTATAGAAAATAAGCGAAGTGGAAATTGTGGTGCTCCAGGAGCCATAGATGAAAGAGGCGGTGCAGCAGTGCATTCATGCAAATTGACGTGCTACATGGAAGAATTTACTGCCCAAATGAAGTAAGGAGCTATCGCAAGTGTGTTCAGCGAATGTTGGTGTGTATGGGTTCACAAAAATGGATCACAGAAACTGAGATTGCTCTTCAGATGAATATCAGTCACGGCAATGTCCACACAATTTGTACTAATGTAAAATGTGTGAACAATGAGAAGTATGCTGCCTCATTGCTGAGATACGGCTAGCAAAAAGCATCTCGACCATTACATCAGGACATCAATGAATTTCTGTAGAGAATTACACTATATGATCAAAAATATCCGGACACCCCTCACAGATCATCGATTGGCCCAATGTCACATGATAATGACTTGCACATCATTTAAATAGCTTCCCACACCTTCAGACACAACTCTGCTTGGACATTGGCAAGAATGGGTCGTTCGGCAGAGCTCAGTGAGTTCCAACGTGGAACCATCGCTGGATGTCACCTATGCGGCAAGTCCGTGCGTGACATTTCCAGCCTTCTTCAGATATCCAAGTCAACAGTAGGCGATGTCATTATGAAATGGAAGACCCGGGGATCAACAATAGTTCAACAACGAACCGGTAGACCCAAGAAACTAACAGACAGAGACCGTCGAGTGCTTCGTCGTGTCACCCACGGCAACCGGAAGTCCTCGGCAAAAAAAATTGCCACAGAGTTTCGAAACGCCTCTGCAAATGATGCCAGTACCATGACAATTCGTCGGGAACTGCACACGATGGGATTCCATGGCCATGCTGCTGCCCACAAGCCCCACATCAGCAGGGTCAATGCCAAGCGACGTCTGGAGTGGTGCAAAGCCCACAGAAACTGGACAATGGACCAATGGAAACGTGTAATGTGGACAGACGAATCTCGCTACACACTCTGGCAATCCGATGGACAAGTTTGGGTTTGGCGCATACCTGGAGAACGCTTCTTATCTGAGTGCACAGAGCCCACAGTCAAGTTCAGAGGATTTACAGTTTCGTGCACACTTTTTGCCAAACATTCATGATTTTCATCAAAAGTCACCCAAATAGGTGGATTTACACTTTCGTGCACACGTTTGGCCAAACTTTCCTGATTTTCACTGAAATGCACCCAGGAGGAGTCATGGCGTGGGGCTCATTTTCATGGTACGGACTAGGCCAGCTCGTTCCTGTGCAAGGAATCATGAACTCCGACCGTTATCTGAATGTTTTGGACAACTGTGCACTTCCAACGTTGTGGCAATTTTTCGGAAACAGGCCATTTCTCTACCAACACGACAATGCTTCGTGCCACAAAGCGAGGCGTGTACAGCAGTGGATTGTGGACTCAGGGGTCGAAGAATGGGGGTTGGCCGGCACAAAGTCCCGACCTCAATCCTATAGAGTCTGTGGGATGAATTGGAAAGACGCTTGCGGACCAGATCACATCGGCCAACTTCTGTACCTGAACTGATTCTCGCTCTTCAGGAGGAATGGAGGAACATTCCGGAAAGTACCTACCAACATTTGGTGGAAAGTCTTCCCCGAAGGGTGGAAGCTGTGATTCGGGCAAAGGGATGTGCAACGCCCTATTCATTTCCATGAAATCGTGGCTAGAGCGCAAACGTGCATGTGTCCGGATATTTGTGATCATATAGTGTATAACGGATGACAAGTCATGCTGTCATAATTACGACCCAGAAACTTGTTTCAGTATGAAATAGAAGCACAGCATGCCGCCACAGTCTGTATGTGACAGTCAATACATTTCATCTCGGCAGGTGATCTTGTCTGAGCGATAAACATCATAGTTCAAATTCAGCCAATCACAAAGCATTTGAAATGTAAATATCACGTAAAGAGTAGTGTTATTTTTATCAGCATTACAAACTTGTACATGTACTATTATATAAGCATTATATGCACTGTGCTATGTCAAGGGTCGTACACAATTTTGGCTACGAAAAAATAAGAAATATAGGAAATTTTGGCCAATTATGAGTTTATAGTAGTTTTTCTTTCTAACATATTCACCTTTTCATTACGTCATCGCATGGGCGCTGCCATTACGGTCGTGCAAAAAAAAAATAAAAAGTAGGAAATATGAACTACACCAATTCAAAAGAAGAAAATGTAGCAAATCCTAAAGTTCGTGCAATAGCTCGTTATTTCTGCAGCTTCGCTACGGGACGATACAACACCTAGGAATCAAAATGAACGGGTGTAATGGCGGACGACTACAGTGTCCCTCCTGGTGAACAATATGTTCTCTAAAAAGGTGAATAGGAGTTTTCTAGGAACTTGTGCAAAGTAAAACAAGTATATATATACAGAGTAGACAAAAAAAAAAACCTCGCCACTAAAAATTTCTAAGTCCCAGGAAAATATTTGTATTTTGCAACAATAGGTATCTTCAACAGTAGGTTTATTCAACTGTTATTTGTCATCCATTCACAGCACACCTATAGTTGGGAAGATACCTAGATTCACGTACCGGGTGATTCAGTCAATTTCTGACCAATTCACTCGAATGATGTGCATTAGGGATAAACAATTGAGTGAATATGAGTGCCATATCGAATTTCTAAATAGTTGCAGTCTGTATTGTTGCAACGGCACTGCATGAAAATCGTATTGTTGTAAAATGGCGCCTGCTTTATCAACAGAGCAGAAATGCAAGGTTGTCGAATGGTATTTCGAGACAAAATCACCTGTAACCGTGCAAAGAAAGTTCCGGAAGGAGTATAAGTGTCGAGACGCACCAGGCAGGCAAGCAATCATGGATTTTGTCAAGCAATTTCGTGCCACTGGATGTGTTAAAGGCAAGAAAAAAGGCGGGAGCGAAGCTCTTGTTCGAGCGACCAGAGTTATCGGGCACTGGAAGACAGAAGCGACAACAATTTGCGATGGAGTTTGGAGCAGAAATGGAAGCCAATCAGGACATTGTGGACAACCTGTGGGTATCAGATGAGGCCTTCTTCCATCTGTCAGGTGACGTTAATAAACATAACGTTCGTTTTTGGGGTTCCCAGCACCCTCATGAGATCCGTAAGTCACCTCTTCATCCACGAAAGGTTATGGCTTGGTGCGTGATTTCCAAAAGAGGCATCATTGGTCCGTTCTTTTTTGAGGGCACCGTAACGTCACAGGTTTACCTTAACATGTTGGAAACCTTCTTCATCCCTGAGCTGCGAAGGAGGCGTATACCGCTTCGACATTAATGGTTTCAACAGGATGGGGCTAGGCCTCACACCACTAATGAAGTGCTAGACTTTCTCAATCAGAAATTCGGAAATCGTGTCATTTCAAACAGGTTTCCAGATCGATTCGGCGGTGGCTTTCTTTGGCCCCCTACGAGTCCTGATCTAAACCAGTGTGATTTTTATCTCTGGGGGTTCCTTAAAGACAGTGTGTTCACTACAGCACCAAGAATCCTAGACCAGCTGCGACAAAGCATCGTTGACTGCTGCACCCTTGTGGATGCAGAAATCCTGGATAGAGTTATGAACAACTTCACCATTCGGCTGCGAGCAGTTCAAAACGTTCGTGGTGGCCACATTGAGCATATCATCAAGACTTTTTCACGGGAATAAAAACTCCGAACTGCCTAAAATATAGTGAAATGCTAAGTTTGTAAACATTAATGGGTCAATAAATCATAGTACTGAAATGGTCAGAAATTGACTGAATCATCCTGTATGATGAATCATGTTTAAAAAATCTTTTCTTTGGATTCACTTTATTAATTCGAGATTTTTGTTTCTTGAGTTTCTGCTTTATTTATTGGGTTAAAAGGCCTATTGGAAAAGTTTACCTTCGTTTGAATTTTTTTTTTTAATTTGATTTCATTGACTGTCGTTTTTTATTAATATTTGAATGGCCAAAAAATTTAACATGGATTGAGTTTTAATCCGCTGAAGCATTTTTTAAAAGTAAAAAGCTATTTATAAGAAATATGTAATAAGCTATTTATAAGATATTCGTTTGAAATGGATTGGCATTTGAATGTAATTTGTAATTTCTAAAACTATATTTTCTTCTACTATTGGCAGAGAGCATAGGATGTTTTTCTAAGTTTTGTTGGCCTCTCATCTTTTTTTTTTTTTTATTTTCTTCAATTTTTTACAATCGCTCCAATCTCACATTTATTCCTTTGTTTAAAATTCAAACTTGCAATAAAAAAATGATAATATTCTTATCACTAACAAAGATTAATAAAGAAAACCATTAAAAGAGTCATCACTGAAATCCAAAAGAGAACACTGATGCTTATGAAAGTTGAAGGTTAAGAAGAAATTGAGTTTAAGGAAATGCCCTAAAAAGTCGCAAGTTTGCATGCTCAGATTCTTAAGAAAATTTTTCATTTGCGTGCCTTGATTAGATTTTTTGATGCATGGCTGTAAATGAAGTAGTACTAGGTGATATTATCGATGTTCAAAAAGTATCGGCCATCGAAATTTCGATTTTCTTAAACCCTTTTGAATTCATTACACATTATCTTTTGATATGTAATTACACTGTTTATGATAATGGTATTGTAATGAAATAATGCCTAAATTTACTGGGATATTTATTATTTCCAAATAATATATGGACTCAGAAATTATAAAAATTTTGTTTTACTGCTTAACGTTTGGTTGACAATTAAAACTATGACCTCTAACATCAAACATCGGTATTAGTTTTTTTGATATCGCCTATCAAAATTTCTACCATTTCTTAAGTCAAAAAATTATCACTGTAAATTGCTTGAATTTTAAAGCAAATTATCCATATCTGTCGCTTTTGTAAAGAGTTTCACTGTGTGAAATTCACATCATGTGGTTATGCAGGGCTGTAATTGCAACGACGCCATATTGGCAATGGCTTCTGGGATAGCAATGGCAGTGGAAGTTCTTAAAAAAATTAATATCTGTGTAATTTCTTACGTTAATAATCAATTTTGAACTACAATGTTAAAAATATTCGTTTAAAAATAGAGGATGTGATCATTTTTACATGTTTATTATGGAAAATGTTTGTACTTGGGCTTAAAACTGACAGGTTTTCAACAGCCGCTCTTCTATTGGGAGGAAGGGGGGAGGGGAGACCAATTTTTTTTCCAAATCTGAGATTACGATTATAAGGCAATCCCCGTTTTTTGACACCTTGTTTTTGCAATAAAGGGCAATACGATATTCATCACGCCCGCAACAAGTCATTTAGATCAATTTTTGTTTAATTAATTAAATGATAGTCATTAGAAGAATATTCAAAGATCTCAGCATTAATATTAGGGGTACTGTATAATTATTTTTGGTAGAGGATAAGTTTGTTTGGTATTTGATAAGACATGTGAATACTGTTAAATTACCCATATTTTGGTAAACTTTTCCTAAATAACCTCAAATAAACAAAGCAGAAACCTCAAATAACAAAAACGGAAACAAAAAACGCAAATTAATCAAGTGAATCAGATGAAAAAAATTTCTTAAACAAGTTTTTAAATCGCATCGTACATGAATCTAGGTATTTTCTCGACTTCTGCACCAGGGTGACCTAAACAAATCAGAAGCCTACGTAAACAGCCACTGCGTATATCAATCGATGTATCATTAATCGTTAATTAATTAAAACATTGAGTAACTCCTGATTATTGATGTGATAAAATAAAATCACCGTATTCACCGTATATGCACCATCTTTCATTAAAATACAATTTATGAGGGTATTTTCTACTTTTACACAATTCTAATTTAAGATCCAAGGAATTGTACTTACCAATACAAAAATCCAATTGGAATTTATCGATCCAGGAAAGTTATCGTTACGCTGCCACGGCAAAGCCCGTGATTGTTCTCACAAAGAACAGAATTTCACTAACTTAAAATATTTGAGTATTTGAAATGTTGACCAATTATCAACCAATGTTATTGACCATCGGGAAATAAATCCCGCACGTGTTCACGTTCCATGATTGAATAAAGATCCCGCACATGTTCACATCAGGCACACGTTCCATGGTCTATTCAACCTGATGTGTTCAAGCTCTCATGCTCAGATAAATGCGCAAACGCATCAAATCGATGGCCACCGAATAAAATTCAAGGTACTATGGCCATTGTTTTAAATATTTCTCATTACAATATAGGAAATATAGGATTTTTTTTTTCAAAATATAGGAGTTTATACAAATTTCCTATATGAAAATAGGAATTATAGCAAATATAGGATGGGAACGGCCCCTGTATGTATCCATGATGTGTTGATGCTAAATACAGCTCCAGCTATCTGCCATTTTCGGAAATTTGCATTAAAACCCCAATTTTTACATAATTAATAGTTTCTTATAAAATAAATGAATTTTACATTACGGAAATGAATTACTGCATAAAATAAATTAAGGCATCCTATATTTAATAATCCCATAAAATTAACAAGTGAAAACTCCATGTCACTTGACCTTTAAATACATTACATGCTGTATACAAATCATACTTGCCATGCCAACAATCATAAAAGTTTTGTAAAAACCGTAACTTATACAGTCGAAGCTCTATAACAAAGTCTGCCAAACTTTTTACCTTACTACACATGGGGTGAGGAGAATTTATTTTGAGCACATCAAATAAAAATCCCAAAACTACTGCAGGGAGACTCTTGCTCAGATGGTCCGTTGACATTATTTACCTATTAAATCTCTCACAGCACATGTAGAATCTCTCATGGTACACAGTTTGACAGACAATGTTCTACAACATGCAGGGCTCCCACAGAAAATCTGTATCCCATTTCCCTGATTTTCCCCGACATCGACACTCATTTCCCTGACCAAATCGTAATTTTTTTTAAAAAAACATGTCTCTACAACAGCTTTTCAGGCACAATTTTAATATCATTATTATTATTATTATTATTATTAGTAGTAGTAGTAGTAGTAGCAGCAGCAGCAGCAGCAGCAGCAGAAGTAATAGTAGTAGTAGTAGTAGTAGTAGTAGTATCAAGTGTTACGATGCTTGTTCAAGAAATTTTGTCTCCTGGTCCGTAACTGGACAAATAAATGTAAGTATCAGATATAAAAAAAAATTTGAAAATCAGTTAAATAAAATAGTTACGGACCAGGAGGCAAAAATTCTTGAACAAGTCTCGTAATACTAATACTACTACTACTAATAATAATATTAAAATTTGAAGAAAAGCCTTACCCCGGCTGAATTTTCACAACATGGACGCTTCAAAATATGAACTGAAGACAGCACAACAATCGACAAGTGAATCTAACAGCACTTGAGTACATGGCTTAAATAGACTCGTGAAAACACTGCTTCGCAGTTCAAGCAATTCTATTGGTTCTTAGTTGGTAGTCAATACCTAGTTGATAGTTGATTGGATGGGAATGGCATCCAATGATATCGACTTTTAAATGAATTATATGATATGATGAAACACCAATAGGATTAATCTGTTATTCAATAAATAGCATAATGTCTCCACTAAAATCTATTTCCCTGACTTTTCCCAAGAAAAATCTCATTTCCCTGACAAATGCATGAAAATAGCCCTTTTTCCTCGACTATTTTCATTTCCCTGACTTTCACGAATGTGGGAACCCTGAACATTTTCATTGTAGGCAGATTGACTATAATGTATTTAAAATTTAAGTTTCTTTATTAAATTTATAAAATGAAAACTCACCCAAAATTCCACCAGCAATTAAAATATCAAAAAGGGTTTCACCGTAACGTCTATAATCAAGTTTGGAGCCAGCACTATCTAAAAATTTAGACACTGCTTCTAAGTCATTACCAGATTCAGAAAGACCCTGCAGTATTGAATCCCGGAATCCTGCAGGATCATATTTCTCTTTTTCATCTTAAAAAAACAAACACATTAATAAATAGATGTGAATGTAGTTGTTAAAAAATTTTTTTGAGCATGTCATATTTCTTTACCTCTTTTTCTGGTCTTGATGCGTTGACCCGATAACACTGGCTTTTCCGTTTTTTGACTCATACAATAATCCACTGTAATGAAAATAATAATTCATTATTTTAAACGGAGGGAAAAAAACCCATTAGTGTTTATACACTTCTTTATTTTTAAATACTCACATTGAAATATTATGTAAGAATTAAATTTTTAATACATATAAATTTATTTTTCATAGTTTTAAATTTATTTTATTAGGAGAGCTTTAAAATGAAAGCACTTCATTTCAAGAGTTTCAACTGTATACCATATTATCTGTAATATTTTCAATTCCAGTTTTGAGAAAGATGCACAACAAATACAGTGTTCAAGAACATTATTTTAGTGCAAGTCCTCCCAATTTCTTAGTCATCAACACTGAAACTGTCATTTGAAGGGTCTTTGAATTGCACTACACCGAAGTCATCTTCAGCCTATTTGTCATTGCAAGTAATTCAACACTACATGGTTCTATCTACTTGGAATTCATTTGTTGAAGAAATATAATGTCAGTAAAATTATCATGACAGTCATTTCTAAGAGAATGAAACGTCCCCATTTATGGAAAAGTGCAAAGCTTATCGAGGAAGAAATCTCAAAAGTGCAAAGCTTATGAACCCTCGTGCCATCCTGACTGCAACATTATTATGAAAAGATCACAACAAACAAAATAAATGCCATCTTGAAACAAGTTTAATTACATATAAAACTATCAAAACTCTCTCGAAAATGTGGATGAAGTTCGTCATCCTCAATGTCACCAAAAGTCCACTTATGCCCAGACAGGGGGGGGGGGGGGGGGGGGGGGATCAAGTAATAAGTCAAAGTAATTTTCACTGCTTCTCAGATCACAAAAAGTGGAAAACATCATGAGTTCATTACAAAAGAGTGAAAAAATTGGATAAAGTTCCACTGCAGGGAAGAGGGAGAACGGCTTAAAGCACCATCAAAAACCAAATAAATCACTTTGTACTGTATTAGGATAATAAGTTATTAGTGAAACGTCCATTTACAGTATATTATTTTTATTGTCTATTCGCAAAAAACAGCGATTGACGTGTACTCTAGTGGCGTTTAATGGAATTACTCCATCAAAGTATCAGCGTGGGGAAGCGCGTTAGTGTTACTATGTGTCTTACGCGAGCGATCTTGGGGAGACACGAGCGAGCGGACGAATTGAGAGGAAAAGTGCACGAAGGAGAGAGAAGCAGACAGTGCGTCTTACATGAGCGAAACACAAGAGCGAATTCAGTGCGGCGAGCTAAGAGGTATTACAGTGAGATCAGTCAGATTATTTTGTGTCAGTCATGCTATCTGTCGTTTTCTGCTAATGGAAACTCCTTATGTAAAATTATTACAAACGAAGAAGAAAAATGGAACTGAAATTTTATTTTTTTATTTTATTTTAATTTTTTATATTATTTTATTTTTCTGCTTCAAGAAAACCTATCCAAAATCATTCAGGCATATTTGAAGTTGAGCTGGGGCTTAACTCTATTTGTGGAGAATTAATTAAGATAAATAAACCTCCCCTTTGAGAAGTCAAAACCGTCTTTGAAAAATTCCTGGAAACGGGCTTCATGCCACGCTACTCTATTCTAAATAAAGTTCTATTCTAAATAAATAATAAGCACTCTTCCCAGGTCATCCAATTCAAGTATTGAACTAATATTGAAGAATTGACATTATTATTATTATTATTATTATTATTATTATTATTATTATTATAATCAAGTAGCAAATTAATTTTTGCAAATTACTGTAAATGATTTGCTTCAAAGCAATTTTTAGAATCAATTTTTTTTTTATGAATTTTTTAAGCACAAGTTTAATCTTATTGACAATTTTTCAATTTCTATTTCACGTAATTAATTTTTAATTTCCATTCTCGGTAGTTAAAAAGATGGTTATGTTAATCTTTATTCTTTTGATCCCACAGATATGGTCTTTTCTGGATGCAGGAAATCAAGTTTTCCTCTACCACTATGGCAAGCACCGCGTCGTTCGCGTGAAAAAAGCAAACTGGTTTGTTCTCTTCACGCTCGCCTCTTTGCCGTCTCAACCTCTCGCCGCTAGGATTTGCTCACGTAAGACACTCTCACAGAAATAATGCCCTTGATATTTTCACTGTGATCCGCTTCGCTCCAAGTTCGCTCATGTAAGACACAGCGTTAGCGTGGAACTTCATATTTTGATTGTCATATCACGATCGCACACGTTTTGTTGCGTCCCTCTGTGTAATGCGAGATAGAAACATGGTGTAAGCTTCCATAAATTCCCAAAAGTTGGAAGTAAACTTCGAACAATATGGATTGTGAAGCTAAACATGGGAAAAGATGTCACCAAAAGCATGGTCGTATGCATCTGTCATTTTGAGAATGCTTGTTATTTTTTCTTGATTTTGTTGTTTTGGAAGTTGTTGATTCCTTCGCGACTGATTTAAAGCAAAGTGACTATGCAATAATTGCATTTTTCGCTCACTACAGCTTAACATGTACAACTTATGATAAGATTGGTCTCGTTTGAAACGTTACCTATTCTGCATCGTATTACTCATCGTGCTAGTTTGCAAACAAAATGCAGTGATGTGCATTTGCAAGTCCGATTCTAAACTAGAACCACAACAAATGATGAGCTTGGCCTACAAAACTTTTCCCCCTACTTCTATGCATCTCTTGGCAACATCCACTTACGAAAAAAATTGACAAAAGACTTACAGTAAAACAATTTCTCTCCATCGTATGATTTCTTCAACGCGATCGGGTCACACGCTACCTTTCTCCGTTCGCCATATTGAATTTCGCATGGCGACACCTACAGGTGCTGTTTTTCGCGAATAGTTAACTTTCGTCCTTTCGGACATCTTCAATAGTTTTTGTGTTAACTGAAATTCCTTGGATTTTTTAAATAGCTGACAATGGTTTTTGACAATAGTTTCTTACTTTAGATGGCTACATTGTTGTCTTTGTTAAAATATTCAACAAAAGAAAATATAATATATTCGAGATTATACAGTAACTCCTGAAAATTCTGAGCAGGAATGCCTCCTTAAAATTGCATAAAACACTGTATTATTTATAATATACAAATAAAATTGACCTTTATTGGCGATATTTCTAGTTTCAAACAAATGGGGCTTAGTTCTCCAGTAGTGATTGATTATATGATTTAGCAACGATGCTATTTTGTTATTATGGAAATAAAAGATCATAGCTACCACTAGTGGTCAAAATTTTATTTCATTTCTCACCTTTAATGTTACAAATTTTCTTAGAAAGGTGTCTGTATTGTTCAATTACTAGGAATAAACAGTTTTTCGGCTGAATGGTTGTCACCACCTTGTTTTCACAAAATCATTTTGGCGAAGGACAAGTGATCAGGAAATTGGGAGAAAAGTGAACTAATCTACTGCATATTGCATAGACAGTATAATAATACATTGCTATGTCCAGGGCCGGACTAGTACCTTTAGGGGCCCTAGGCACTGCACACCTTCCTGAGCATAAATATAGTGCTAAAATGAGTATAAATCCCATTTTTCTGAGGATTCAGGGGCCCCAATTCACATGCTTAGTCTAACGGGGCCCTAAGCACGTGCTTAGTCTGCTTATGTATAAATCTAGCGCTGGCTATGTATATTATATATATGCTAGTTTCCTTTGAAATTCGTCAGATCGATGTTGGCTTTAAGTGCCACCCTCCTCCCCAACATCGTGCTTGCAATCCCCAAGTTCGTATTCATGTATAATGTAACCCCCCCCCCCCCCAAAAAAATTTTTTTTTTTTTTTTTTTAAAAATTTTTTTTTTTTTAATAAAAATAAACATTTTATTTTGGGGGGGGGGGGGGGGGGGAGTAAATAATAAATACGATAATACAATCCATCCAAATGCTCTTTTGCTCTTTTCATCTTTTTATAATTCAAGAAAATTGTAGACAATTTTTTCCCCATAAAAATCAGTTAAATAAATAGATTCTCACTTTTTTCCAGAAGTGGACTGACATCTTTAAGGATTTCCTAAAGTGCTTTTAAAGTACTCGCACTTTTGAATACAACCCTTTAGTTGAAAGCTCTGAAAATCTTTTTTCAGTTCCACAGTAAGTATTGATGTATTTAGGCATTATGGTCTCTAGACCTAATATTGTGCTATTCTTTTAACTTTAATGGAAATTATGCAGGATTTGGCTCATATAAAAGCATAATCAGTATGTGTTTGCAAACTAAAGTAGTGTCTGATAAACATGAATATACGCAGGACATCTGAAATAAATATACGATCCAAATATATAAGTTGGAGCAAATATCACCAAAGATATGATAACCCCCCAAAAAATTATTAGCATTATTATACATAATACAACAAACATGGGTACTTTTGGGCAGCAGCAGGATTGCCAATTGGCTTAGAGTGTACATTTATCCAGGGCAGAGCCAGCACCCTCTATATCTAATTGATATAGAGGGTGCTGGCAGACCCAATAAAAGTCCGGATTGGAGCAGTTTTACTGTATTTACAAAACTGATAATTCATCTTCGAATAATGGAGTAAAATAATAATTCATCTGTTTAAAACGTGTTAAAATATCATTAAAATAGTACCATCACGCTAAATTTTGCCCTAGAAAAAAGAAAAACGTGCTAAAATAGTGCCACCGCACAAAATTGAATACTGTTTAAAAGATGGTGCCACTCATCCTCGTCATTTCACTTTTCTCACGAAAAAACGTTAATCATGGTTACTTTCTTTCGAGTAACTGGCCATGAAACTCATGACGATGCAATAGTGCGGGTTGTGATATATTTGGCCATTTAAACGCGATTCAGCTGTTATTTTGACCACCAGATGGCAAAACATTAATGTCTGCTCTAAATAATCAGATATACATGTACAATAGAATTCAACATACAATTCAACTAGTTATAAACTTTAAGTTTTTTTATCTTAAATAAATGATTCAAAAATAATCGTCCTAGCTTTTATATCCCAGGCTAATCCTGTACGGAATGATGGGATCGCCACCTAGCTGCCGCCACTGAATTACACACAGAACTTCAGGTGCTAGTCAAGGTAATCTAGAATAACAGGTAGGTCCAGTTTGTCAGAAGTGCTTAACGCACATGCGCATTGTGACGTCACTGGATGACTTATAGCTTTACTTCCGGCAGTGTGTGGTAGCCATTATTCTGGTCACAAAAGAAAACATTTTCACGTAAAAAACAAAACTCTTACGTTGTATTTCTGAAGAAACGTTTATTTGTAAACTTACTATTTTATAAATTAATATTTCCTAATGCCTGCATAAATAAAGTTATTATGAAATACGAGGGTTGTACCAAAAGTAAGGTTCCCAATGAGCTACAGCCTCGAGGGAAGGTGCTAGGCTAAATCCGACAACAGTGCCGTGCGCAGTGGTTCCCGCACTCTCGAGCCCACTCTCAAGCGATTCGCTATGGCGCTCAGTGTTCGCTTAGCAGCCGTCAGAGATGGAAGTGTTGATCGCCGCTCCTGCCAAGTGCGAGGTTCGAGCAGTAATCCGGTTTCTCCACGCAAGGAAGTTACCGCCCATGGAGATTCATCGGCAACTGACTGAGGTTTATGGTGAACAGTGCATGTCCGTTCAGCACGTCCGAAAATGGTGCAGGGCTTTTGCTGAGGGTCGCACGGAAGTTCACGATGAAGGACGGAGTGGAAGACCGCCGGTTTCGGATTCGATTGTCCAGAAGATCAACAGTGAGCTGCTAAAAGATCGGAGGGTCACTGTCCATGAACTTGTTGAACGCATTCCTGAAGATTCCCACAGCACACGCTTCCTCAACGGATTGGCGGAAGACTTCTTCGACTTAGGAATACAAAAGCTGGAGCACCGTCTTCAAAAGTGTGTCGAAAAAAATGGAGACTATGTTGAAAAATAGACAACAGTGTAAGCTTTTCAACGATGTATAAATTAATAACAATAAACAATGTTTTCTACTTGTAAAAAATATGGGAACCTTACTTTTGGTACAACCCTCGTAATATCGAAATTATTATCTCTGTCTCTTAACTGCCAACGGTTCCGAATCAATTTCGAAATCTTAACGAGGAATGATAACTAGGCCTAATGATAACGAGAAATGACGTTATCGTCCTCGTCTCTGTGTTCGCTTAACTATACGCACATCACGCGATGACTGATCATGAGACCAAGGTAAATGATTTTATATTTTAAAGACCCCCCTCCCTCTAACGAACTGATACATACCCCTTTTTCTATTTAGTCACAATAAATTTCACTTACCTTGATCGCATGATCAGTCACCACGAGATGTGCGGATAGTTAACATTAACCTTGTGTTCACATTAAAAAGATAATACGTAAGTACATTTTACAATAATTATAAATTATGTAAGTCCCTCCTTATAATGGCATTATTATTTAGTTAAAATATACGAGGGTTGGGGCATAAGTCATGGCAACTATTTTTTTTCTTGTAGATACGTGAACGGATCACAAACATATATGTGTCGTGTGGAAGTTCTGCAGGCATAGTGTGTATGCAGAACAACAGATGGCTCTGTGAGAGCTGGTAGTAGCGCAGCGGGGGCTGTGAAATCAGTCAGTTGGTGAGTGTCGTGCGAGATGGAAGTAACCAGTGTTGAGCAGCACGCTTACATCAAAATAGCCGTTCTCCAAGGGAGAAATGCGATGGAATGTCACAGTGAATTAGTGGAAGCCCTTGGGAATAATGCCCTACCATACCGTACAGTAGCACGGTGGGTAGGAAAGTTTCAGCAAGGACGTGTGTCAACCAGTGATGAGCAACCGTGAAGGCCATATTGCCCTGTATACTACCGTAATAAATTAGTGTGTTACGATATTTCAGTGCTATTCATTGTCCACACATGTAGTTAACACCTTGTCCTTTCGTCTGTATGTCACATTTTCCAACAGGACTGGTATCTTCAAGAAAAAAAAATAGTTGCCATGACTTTTGCCCCAACCCTCGTATAATATAAAGGATGAGAATTGTGAAGGAAATGAACAAGTCGTCAAGTGTCGCTATCGCATGACTGCTTTCATTGCCGCCACGTTTTAGTTTCTGTTGAGGTTTCGATTTAGCGGGTATTGGTTTTGATGTCATCCAGTGACGTCAAAATACGCTTGCGCAGTAAGGCAATTTTTAGCACTTCGGGCAAACTGACCCCCACCTTGTTCTAGATCACCTTGGGTGCTAGTCATGAATCAACTTCCAGCGCTAATCATGAATATTTATGCACGTGGACATACGCCCTTTTGAAAATTGGAGATTCAAATGCAAGGGAGTTTTTTTTTCCACTGCAGTTTTCCGTTGATTGAATTTAGGATGAATAGACATATTGGTAATGTTTCTAATGTAGTAGCAGTTAGACTATTTATTAAAATATAAGAGGGTACGAAATCTAGGAGATATATAGGACATTTTTAAACGATTTCTTCATAACATAGGAAATATAGGAGAACTTAGAGGCCTGCAAACTATAAAAATGTTGGGAATGACAGAGCTCTGGATATAATAGTTCTGCGTGAATGCCCCAAGAGTTACCACACGCATATCTGACTGAAACCAAAGAGCACAGGGACAGACATAAAATGAACATAGACGAAGAAAATTATGAAAGAACATTAAAAAAGAGGAAATAACTGATAAAAGAAAAAGACAAAAAAAAAAAAAAAAAGAAAAAAGAAAAGGGCCTACGACAAATTAGGGAATATTTGAAGTTGGAGAGGAATATGGGACAGGTAATGAAGGAATGGTGCCTTTGCTAAGGCTAATGCCATTAAGGATTAGGGAATTAAATTTCCAATTAAGAAAAGACTCTAATTGCTTTCTTTCTTTTTTGTTATGGAAGTTATTGCAAAGCCCGACGTCCTGTAAAGACTGGCCAGGGGAATTAAAGTGTTTAGCAATAGGGTTGTTAGCATTGCTAAGGGTGTCCAACTTATGTCTGGCGAATCTGGGAACTAAACATAATATTGTGGGGAAAATATTCTTGCATCATCACCACATCTGTGTTCAATGCAACAACTCTCTTCTTGGGTGGCGGTGGATGTATATGATCGTTTGTGTCCAAGTGGGGTTATACGTTTGGTATTACCAGTTTCTCCAACATATTACTTCTGGCATACTTTGCAATGTAACACTTTGCACCTCTGACAATTAAGTTCGGTGAATGACGTCACAGCCTAATATGTGCGAGCTTTACGCGAGTAACAATGCATGTGAATACAAGCCCAGTCATTGTGTAAGCAAGTTCAGACAGGTCACGTTTGTGCGTGCAATGGTTTAGCAGATGCTCGTTTCTTCAGTTGAAGGTGTAGCGTGCACACGTAACTGTGGAAAATGGATCAAAGAGGAACATTGCCGTAATCGTGCAACAGTTTCTGGCCAACAAAGGGGTCGTATCCGTAGTTCATCCACCTTATTCACCAGACTTGGCACCGGCAGACTTTTTCTTGTTCCCACGCCTGAAACGGGCCTTAAAGGGACACAGATTTGCGGACATTCCAGACATTCAAGCAAATGTGACACGTAAACTTAAAGCCATCCCTAAGGAGCTTCCAGGACTTATACACCCGATCCCAAAAGTGTATTGCCTTCCAGGGTGATTATTTCGAAGGACAATAAAGTAAATGTGGCTCTATCTGTTTTGCATTTTGTTGTGTGAACTCATTCACCGAACTTAATTGTCAGAGGTTGTAGAAGGTTGTGAGAAGTGCAGGTCAGGTTCTGGTTAATCTTGAGAGTAAAGGATGAAGCACTGCTGGAAATGGAGGTGGCAAGGTTAAGAAAATGGCAAATGCCACAGCGTTTCTCATTGCAAGGAGAACAACCCTTAGTAGAAGCGTGTGGTCTAGTGATAGCAGCATAGACCAGAATATTTTTAAAATTAGATGTCTGTTTAAAAAAAACTTTTGGTGGTTCTGGTAGAATGGAATGGAGAAGAGGAGAGTTGTCAATAATATGCTGATGTTTTCTTAGGACATTTTTAATATTATTGAGGGTTAGGATGATAAGGAAGAACTAGTGTAGGTGTTGCCATGGCTGGAGAAGATTCGGGATTGTTGTTAGAACGGGAATTACGATGTTTATAGATAGAAACGCATATGACAGATTTGGGCTACCCTCTAACTTTAAGGGAGTGGGTAAGGGCGTTAGCATGGAAATCCTTGCCAGATTGATTAGTGCATATTTTATGGATGCGAGTTAACTGCCCTAAAGGGACGTGGATGGCAGCTGTCATAGTCTAAGTACTGGTGCTGGTTGGTGAGCTTCTTGTAGAGATTTGTAGACAATATATTGTTAGTGATAAAGACGTCCAAAAAAGGATCAGCCGTGACAGAATAATTGTGAGAAAACTTGATGGAAGGGTGGATGACGTTTGAGTGGGCGATAAAAGATAGAAGGGGAGTCGTCATTATGTGGCCAGATCAGGAAAACATCGTCAATATACTGCAGCCAGACCAACGGCTTCAAGAGAAACGTAGAAAGTAATTCAATTTCCTCCTCTCCCATGAAAATTTTGGCATAGCTGGAAGCCATTTTGGAGCCCATATCGGTGATGCTGGACTGGATATAATACAGATTGTTAAAAGTGAAGAAACTGGAGGAGAGGATGGTGCGAAGGAGAAGGCAGATGGTGTCAATAAGTGAAGGAACTTGGAAAGTTTTGAGACTGTTGTGAACAGCTTCAATCGCATCATCACCAGGAATGTTAATATCGAGAGAAGAGACATAAAGAGTGCAGGAAGAAGACATTCTTGAAATCATAATTAGAGTCGTTAAGGCAGTGGATATGGGAGAGAAGATCGTTAATGTCTTTGATATAGGAAGAAAGACGGGTGGAATGTGGTGTATGTGTGGTCGACATAAGCAGATAATGGCTCACAGAGGGTGTTGTTACAAGAGATGATTGGACGACGGGATTGCCAGGTTTATGAGGCTTGAGAAGAAGGTAAAAACGACTAAGAGAACTGAATTTAGGAAGGAGGAAAAGGCGGGTTTTAATATCAATCTGAGAGGAGGTTTTGAATAAAGAGTAATTTTAATAATTATAAATCCATTACATATAAATAAAAAATAAGAAGTCAAAGATGTTATATTGGAAGAGTCACTTTGAATAATTTGTACAAAGATTCCATCAGAAACAGATGAACTGCCTTCATTTCTTCCTGATTACATGAAATAAATTGCAATAGAGTCAAAATGTTGATAGCAAAGCCATCAAAGCTAACTTGAGTTAACAGGAGAAGAATGCTTGAGGGAAGAAGAAATCTTGTAAATTTGAAGGAAATGTATCTTTTCTTGACTTGTAAATCATCGGCGCCATTCATAATATTAACTGGTCGAAGCTAAGATAAAAGTGTTTAAAACGTTGCATTTCTCCTGTATGCGATGCCAATCCACCATGTTGCTTCTTTCGCCGAGAGAAAAAGCTTCATCACTACCTTTGTATAACGGAAGGCGTAAAAGATTGCACTGTACTGCATATTTAATACCGAAGTTAACATTTAGTATACTTTTTACTGCAGGAAAATGTCTTGTTCCCTTGGAAAAAAAAAACAAAAACTGGTTCCAGCAAAAATATAAATTGCCAACAGATGTCACCACAAGTATTTTAAATCGCACTATGGTTTTGTTCCTTAAGAATCTATATATAAGGAGAATAATAAATAATATGACATTTTTAGGCAAAAATGTTTTCACATGGGCTCTGCTAGTATACAAATAAAATTGTCACTGTTGATATATTCCAAATATGATAAATTTTAAACTAAATCAACTCCATTTTCCATTGAAATTTTCATATCAATGCATCTCAAGACATTTTTGTACAGTCATGGACAAAAAAAAAACGCTCCCTCACTCTGTACTGTTATATTTTTAAATGAGCGTTTAATACTTTGCCACTAGGTCTCTGATATGGTTTAGTTCAGTGAGAAAATAATCTAAATTTTTAACCAATAAAACCATACCATCCTATTTTAAACATTCATTTAAAAATATAGCAACACAGAGTGAGGGTCATCAAAAATTATGGCCAGGAATCTTGAACAAAATAATATTCCAATTTTGAATTATTTCTCGACTGATATATTTATTTGAAATAAAATCTGATAGTGAAAGCATATTTTAGAGGCTACATTGAACAACTACGATGAATACCAAGCGCAGGATCCAAAGAAGACCATTTTTACAGACTGCTGCACATAGATAGTTCAATTTACACTACTTGGAACATTTGTAAATAGCATTTTAGATAGCTGTATTATTAAATTTAACTGCAGAAACACTACAAAAAGAATCCTTCAGGGATCCAAACACACCATCTTTTTCTTGCAGAGTTAGTGACTATTAACATTTAATCCATCTGTATGATATAGCGCATTTTAATCACATTCAAGTTAAAGTTTCCACATTCAAGTTGAGTGTTCTCCCCAAAAAATTTTATCAGGGGGGTGGTAAGCTAAAATAACCAGGCGGACAAAAGTTAAAAACAAATAAAATATTATGCAATGTTGTGCCGTTTTTCGTGTATTCAGCCGGGCGGTCGCCAAAATCAGCCGGGCGGCGCGCCCGTTAAAAAGGGTCTGGGGAGAACCCTGCATACTCACACACACGGACAAAGTTTTCAACTTCATATTTCAGCTTCAGCAAGTATAAAAAAAAAAAAAAAAAAAAAAAAAAAAAAAAAATCAAAAATTTCACCATCTAATCTACAGAATAACTTACGATAAATAAGATACATTGTGATAAATTCATACTGAATAATAATTTTAAATTTCTTTTCATACAACATATGAAAAA
>JAHWFO010023080.1:242744-318878 GCA_023313115.1 Rhysida immarginata | reverse complement strand
TATAAATTGTTAGATATCAGGGTTTTGCGTTTCTAAAAGGTTTTATCAACTGCCCACTAAAATAGGAAAATGACTGTATAAGGCTCAGTAGCTGGATTGTTTCAATTTTTAAATTTAAAGTTTGCCTATAGGCAGTTTTAGATGCTTTAAGAGAATCTGTGTCATAGTATTAGAGGGGAAGTATGCCAAAATATGCCATCTTTCGGCTGTTCCTCCGCTAGATGGCAAAAATATCGTCAGTAAGGGAACATTTGGTTGTTCTTCAGTAGAAATTGTTATGAAAATGTTTGTTTTTCTGTAATTTTAAACAAGGAAGAGGGAAAATAGGTTCAGACAAAATTTGGAAGCCGTATTTTTATTTTTGCATTAGTAAATATTTTTAATGTCCGTAATTTTATTAATTTTTACATCTAATCCTCCCCCCCCCCCCCCACCTGCCTCTATAAATTTAGAAAAAAATCCTTTAAAAACTTAAATGGTTCACGCATGTAAAATCTGAACAGAAATCATCCACTGATTTATGGTTTTTAGTGTTCACTCCAGATACACTGAACAACCAATTTATTAGAGACCCCCTGCTAATAGCATGTTGCGCCTCCTTTAGCCGCGAGAACTGCCGGAATATGTGCTAGCATGGACTCAACAAGGTGTTGAAACCGTTGTGGCGAAACAGCAGCCCAGGCTGACATCAAAATATCCCGTAATTAGTGCAGGTTGGACGGTAGTATGGGAAGCCGTCGGATGGTTCTCTCCACTTCATCCCATAAATGCTCAATCAGGTTGAGATCGGGCGACCGAGCTGGCCACTGAAGCAGGTGGAAGTCCGCGTTATGTGCCTCGAACCAGTCCAAGACCATTCGAACACGGTGACAAGGAGCATTGTCCTGCTGAAACTGTCCGTCACCACCTGGGGAACACAGTCATCATAAACGAGTGCACCTGATCAGCAACAATGTTCAAGTAGTGTTTCGCATTCAGGGATATGTCTATGGATATCAGAGGACCCAGTAGGTCCCAAGAGAAGCCCCCCCCCCCCAGACCAGCACTCCTCCTCCATCCGCCTGTACACTGCCTGCCAGAGCACAGTCTGCCGTCCACATGATGAAGTAAGAACCGCGATCCGTCGGACCAGGCGACCTTCTTCCACTCATCCAGTGTCCAGTGGCGATACTTGTGCCCAAAGCAAACGCGCTGGGAAATACTCGAAATCTTGGAAAAACTAACACACTTAAAGGACAACTCTCTGCAAAAAATCGATTATAATTTTTTTTACAGAATATCATTTTTTGATATAACACGATTCCATTGAAATTTTTAATTTTGGCTCATAATTTCTATATTAAAAAAAATGCTTTGAAAAGCGAAAAATAGTGCTTCTGCACTCCCCTCGCACTGGCCATTATTTTTTCGGAAGTGACGTAGACCGAGATCGATTTAATGTTTTAATGCTAATCCCAGTTATTTATAAGCTTCCACAGCATGATTTTTTAAGTAAACAAACTAGAAAGTTTTCAAATATTACTTTGGTCATAATAACATAAATCTCCTCTGTGAATCTCCTTTTTGATTAAAATTAAATAAATAAATGAAAGGCACCAATATAAGTTCTAATGAAGGAACAGATTAAAAAAGGCGATTCACATGTTATTGAAATATTATATCAAACCACCGCTTTTATTATATAATAATTACTTCGGTCATTTTAATTCATTTAATATACTCTGTGTAAATGAATATTTCTTGAAATGTGTGTAGCTTTTAAAGCGAAGCCACGAATGAATGATTTTAAAAAATGAGACGTTACATGAATGACACTGAATGAATTTGGAAACTTTTTTAGTTTGTTTACTAAAAAGTTCACACTATGGAAGCTTTCAAACAATTAATGCTAATTATTTCTCTAATTCACTATGTTCACAAGGATATCACCGCCATTTCCCAGCATTAAAAATTAGCTCTCTAACGTCTCCTGATATTTTCTCACTTACTGAGTACATATTTACGACCAATCTTCCCGAATGGTAAATCGCAAGTTTGGCATGCCTCATTCTTATGTGGTATTTGGATATAAGAATAGAGGTAGGGATAATAATTTATCACTTCATCAATTTCCTAAGTATGAATTAGGATGAAATGGATAATCTTTAGTCGAAGAGTTAACTGGCTTCCGACCGTGACTAATCGACTCTGCTCCGCTCACTTTGAAAAGTATTGTTTTATTACTGATCCTATCGTATTAATGTACGTAGCTATTAATTATGCTCACCATCTATTTGTGCAAGGCTATGTAACAAAAGAGGTATCCAGATAAAACTCAACCAGACAAAATGCAACTACACGTTTTGAAGTGTTCAGGTGGCCACATTCGATTGGAAATGAAGAGAAACGTAAGAACTTAGAGCTAGTTTTCATTTCTAAATACTAATTTGAGAAATTCAATTTTTCAAAAAATAGACGAACTCAGAGCTCCTGCTACTTAAACAAGGGGAATTATTTTGTTCATTGAAGCATTTACTGGAAGCCAACCATAAATAGAGAGGGGAGGGGGGGAAGTGCCAAAAACTTGATTATAATTTGAAGCCATTTTTTGATGAAAATTCACAAATAGAAAAGGGGAGAGGGGACTAGTTATTGGCGATTGCTTTTAATGTTTGACTAAGACCCCTTTAAAATTATATTAAGTAATCTAGTTAAATAAATAAGTAAATGGTGCTAACAGTAGCAAATTTTTGTTTAATGTTTTGAAGCTAAAACATTTGTGATTTAAACTGGCTGAAATAGTTTATATTTAGTGATGATTGTAAATTAAAATATATCAATGTAATAAAATACAACCTGTGACAATAAAGTTCGTTGAATGACGTCAAATTGCTAACGGTCGTAAGAGTGCACCATCGTCGTATCCTGCCCCAGACAGGTCGAGACACGTTTAAACAAATTTGAGAGAATCAGCGCTGCGAGTGTGTTTATTGTGTTCAAACAGGACATTGAAGAGAGAAGGCATAGTACGCGCGGTCGAAACCCAAATTGGTTCAGCGAACGAAAGAGACTCATGAAATGATGACAACAGTTTACAAAGAAAGTGCTATTATTTTGAAGTGTGTTTATGAGTGGTTTAAACGGTTCCGAGGAGGCCGGAACACCGTAGAAGACGCCCCCCGAAGTGGCCAGACATCCAACGTAATGTTACGACCCAACTGAAGGCTATCCCTGAAAACGACTACGCCAGGAGTTTCCAGGACTTGTACAGGCATTCCCAGAAGTGCATTACCATAGCCGGGGATTATTTGAAGGATAGTAACTGCTGTTTATGTAAGCGAGCAATCCATTCTCAATATGCCATCATTCACCGAACTTTATTGTCACAGGTTGTACATTTGAAAACCTGAAATTTAGTTCGTTTTTCCATTTTAGTTATCAAAGAAATAAAGAAAATTGCTTGAGACTGGTCTTCCAAGACAGTTGTTATTTCCCAAGCTGGTGGGTAAGAGACCAAGGGGTCGGCCTAGAACCAAGTGGCTAGACTACACAGAGAATCTGGGTTCGAGTCGCTTGGGTATTACCAGGGAGGACATGTGCCTGATGGCAGAAGATGGCGATCGCTGGAGATCTCCATAGGGCTGCTGCCACCGCGACCCTAACTGATAAGCGGGTTTGAAAAATAAGTAAATAAGTAAGTAAATTGCTTGAGAGAATTTTAATTAGTTTTAATAAAATTTTACAGTATTAGAAACCACAATGTTCTTATGATGGAAACATTTTTTGAATGGAGATCACAACGCAATAGGGAAGAACTTTTCTTTTATTTCTTCCCATGTGCACCCAAATCTAATGGGACAAATTGTCTGTAACTTGTATATGCCCAAACTAGTCATTTTTATATGCGATGGTTTGTACATAGTAATCCAGGCAGATTTTTGATAAGGTGATGCACGCCGATATGTTGATCGATCTCGGCATATCTTCACATATTGTGCACTGATACCCAATTTAAAAATTAATATCATGAAATTGTTCAAATTTAAATAATATATGAATTATTAATTATACTTGACAATTTGTTGCGGGTGGCACATTTTCCGTTGATTCCTCATCTAATGACGGGTGATTGCGCAGGAGAGATTCTAAACTACTGTATATGGTTTCACGCCAAAACCATCCAAATCATCCACAAGGTTCTCCAAATCATTGTCCCAATTCATTATAAAGATATTTGTTAAAATAAGCTTCCATATCTTCGTAATTCTCAAAACTGATATCTGAATCGCTGCTTTCATGTCCAGACATTGTGAAAATTGTAGTGAACGCAGTACTGAGTGAATGTATAGTTGTGATCTATCGTGAATGTTAAAGCTTCACTGCAAAGCTTGCTGGGAGCAATCCTCGACCTACGTCACGCCTCCACCCACGATGGATGCCTCCCGATTTCAAATTGTGCTCGGAATTTTCGTTTCTTCACACATTTAGGATTCGAATTAAAAAAAATTAAATATGCTACGATGTTATTAATGCATTAGTCTTTTTTTCCCTTAAAGTTGTATGTGACCGTAGAGTTGTCCTTTAAGGCTTTTATGAAGTTATTTGACTAAAATACTAACAATATTGAGAAATAATGCATTATATTCACAGACTTAGAAAAGGTTTAATTCTTTTTCACTTTAAAAAAAAGTTAACGCAGAGCATGAAGTGACTGCGGTATTTTGGATTTGATCAACTAACTTTTCGAATGATTTTTATGATAAACAACACATGAATAACTTAAAATAATGCATCGAATAAAGTACAATAGAAAAAAATCTTTAAAAACTATGCGCTAAGCATTTCCAATGCTAAAACATCGGCAATTCCACTATTCGCCAAAGATATGTATTTGCGTCTACTTTATTGCAGAGTTGCACTTGTATTCTTCAGTAAATTCGAAGAAAATTGAAAGGATAAATTAAACAGATTAAATATAGTAACAGTTTTTCAAATTAAGACAACCTTACTGACAAGAGAGCATTTTAAATTTTTAATTGTAGCCACGTAAGTGGGAAGGGAAGAGGGGAGGGGTGCCTCCATAATCAGTCACCATTCAGAATTCCGTGGAAAATAATCACCTCGAAGAAAGCCGACTTATAACAATTCTCATATTAATTTCCATAATTAACCCTCTAAAACAGGCTATATGCAGTGCTCCCACTAAAATTGACAGAGGGCAGGGTGTCAACTGCAGCAAGAGGGCACATCATGCAGTGTCAAGGCATCTCATGGGAAAGGGGGGCGAGGGGCAGGGGCAGGGCTAAGCTTAATTGTGTGCTTTCTGTTTTATAAAATCAGGAGGAAGGATACATGGAAGAGCAAAAGCAAATTGATAAGTACTATTTTCGCACAAAAGCACCGTTTTTGGGAACGAGCGCACTACTCTCGTGACAGGACGCAATACTCTCGCGGCAGGGCACAGCGCCCGCCTAAAATAGGCTAGCAGGAGCACTGATATGCATTAGGGGAACTATAAAATTGTTTTACTTTAAATATTTTAATTGTCATAATCGTTGCAAATTATGCATTTGTGCAAAAATCCCCGACCAGAAGTCATTGTCCACCATCTTGGATTCATTAAAAAAAATTGCAGACTTTGGAATTTCCCAACTTGTGAAATGCCGGCTTGTGGAGGGACCACTGTATTCATGTAGGAATTGTATGAATTAAAAATTTTTAAATTCATTAGTTTAAATAGTACTTGACCATGAGATATGTCCTATTTCATATCGTTGTTGAAATATAGCTCTCATGTTGAGTCGATAAACTATGCCTCACTGCATTAGGGTTTATATTATTAAATTTAAATGTCATATTGAATAATTAGTGAATACTGCAGTTCATATTATTTGGTTGATAATGCTATATCTCTCTAACAATTGGTCCAAAATTGCATCGGTATCTACTGTGATATACAGGGTGTTTTTGAATTGAGTACAGATTTTTTGGGAGATGATAGAAGAGGTCCTTAGAAGTATTTTTTGTCGTATGAATATGGGGTCCCCGCAGCTCCGTTTACTTACAATACTGCATTGACACAGGGACGCAGTGTGCGTTGGTAGGCCTAGATTATTTTATTTTTAACAATTAACACAAGCAATCTACTGTAATAACTTTTAAAGTAATTGTTTGCAAAGAAATTTCAAGGTGCACGTGCTTGTTTGTTGAAAAGTCTTAGGACAAACTTCGTCAAGGAGATTCCATGGTATCCAACCCCTTTGTAAAATACGATTAGTCCATATGGAAATGAACTAATCGCATTCTGGGAAAGCAGTAGGTAAAGATTTGTTTTAAAAAGTTCACTTGATGTGTTAATTGTTAAAAATAAAATAATCTAGGCCTACCAACGCACACTGGGTCCCGGTGTCATTTGATTGTTCAATGCAGTATTGTAAGTAAACGGAGCTGCGGGGACCCTATGTTCATATGACAAAAAATACTTCTAAGGACCTCTTCTATCATCTCCCAAAAAATCTGTACTCAATTCAAAAACACCCTGTATAAAGATATCTATTATCAAAATTTTGATTTTTTGATAGACTTCAGTCGAAATGTTACCACTGGTTAATACAGAAATTTAATGGTTTTATGAGTACTATTAAAATGTTTTGGTTTCTGTTTTCTGTGACTTGCCATTTTCGAGATATACCATATTTCAAAAATTCTATTTTAAACAATAGGGTGGCCAGGTGATCTCATTGAAAAAAAATGGACAGATAAGAGGACAAAACTAGACAAACCAGAGTTTCCTTTCATTAATGACATGGCATAGTTCATCTTTAATGGCCTGGAACCTTCAAAAGGGTTTTCATAAAAGTCCAAAGTCTAAAACATTGTCCTTCTATAAGGGTAAAATACTGAATACCAACAGCCTGTTGCTGACAACATTCATTGAAGTAATAGCCAATACAAATTCAATCATATCAACTTGTGTCGTGTGCCAGGATAAATACAGTTGCTCTAGATTATCGTGTGATGTCATGATAATCAATTCCAACATTGTCCAGAGATTTCTTAATGTTGACTTTTCATTAGATTGCAATTTTTTTCAGAAAAAAGCTGCTAAATTTGAGATTCGACCCAAAAAAACAAACATTTTGGGGGAGGGGGAAGAATTAAAAGAAATAAATAAATAAATAAATAAAAAATAACAGACAGATGACTCAAAAATCAGACACCTGGCCACCCTATTAACCGATAACTTGGGCATTACCGGTCCTGCAGAAATTTGGATGTGATATTTGCAATCAGCAATGAAAGATTCATTCATTTCATGAATCACCTTAAAAAAAAAAGTGCGGACAGACAGCAATATAGAATTCAGATATGTAATAACCTATTTAAGTTTGATGATAATACTCATTTCCCATTTTCTATACCAATATTAATTAACAAATACTGGACATGGAAAAAGTTTAAAGGAGAGAATGGCTGCTATTTACATTAATACACAGTTTTAAAAAGGACTCTAGTTCCAATAGTTAAATTTCATGACTGATCTCCAGATTAAATTGATGACCCAGAAAACTATCAATTCTCTTGAATGACTAATGTAAAGCATACAAGTCACTTCACTAAACATGTTCATAAATAAAAGGCTGTGTAAATAAAAAGAGCCAGAGAGCATTAGCTTGGTGTGTTCTGATAAGTACTTTCTACAGTCTTAAATGTTAAAATTCAACTTTTATGACATAAGCGATATCTGGATATAAGCAGATTACATATGGGAAAATGATCTTTTCACCGATATTGATATAAATTGCAATATATATTTGATTTGCCGGCATTCAATTTGTGCAGGGAACTTTGAGCAAAGAGCATACAAAATTTGATATTCGTTTGGTTTACTTTCCAAGTATTTTATTTTCATAATGTGTAATATATATTAATGTGTAACCAATTCTGCTAAAGAGAATGTCTACCGGAAACCAGCTGTAGCATTGTGCAAACGTGTTCTGCAGTGTCTAAAGCTATCAATAAAAAATAGCTGAAAGGCTTCACCATTCAAATAGTTATTAATTAGCATTTGGTAAATTCAATCTAATATAAACAGCCGAACTTTCCTACTTATTATTTCTACAATATGGCGAATAACACAAATACTTATGTAATCTTACTAATAACAATATACCAAATTAAGGTGGGACCGGCGCTTCAAAGAAAGTAAAAAAACGCAAGCTGTGCATTTCTTTGTCGACTGTTAAACGCCGTAATGTGAGAATTTAAATAATTATTTTATAGAGTGATGGCATAATTGTTTAGCATTCCAGAGCGGAGGCTTTTTTTTTTAATTCATCTCAGCCAAGGTAGCTGACACGCTGACACTGACTGGCGTGAAACAAATTGTGATCGTGGTCGCGTTAGGCTTAAGAGTTGTCTTAGATATAGCCCCAAGTTTGTTAACTTTTATCCGCTGCAAACTTTTCCAACGGAAACGATTTCGTACGTGTTAATTTTTGCTCTCTGTTTGACAAAAACGGCTAAGTTATAAACAATAAATCCAACGTAATACTTACGGAATTTACTTTAGGAGAATAGGAAACCCTGAAATATCTTTGCAACAATGTGTGGAAGTGGAATATCCGGGTCAACGACAGATTTTACGAGCGGTAAAACTGTCGGATTTCCCCCCCTACTGTTCTGGTGTCATTAAAAAAATTAATTTAATTAATTTTATTATTCGTAATAACAAATTTTAAAACGCTGCAATTAAATAAAAATATATTTTGTTTATTGCAATTTTCTTGAGAATTCAGTGCGGGTCTCCTTTTCGAAGAATTTCAGAGTACGGGCGATAAGTGCTTAGTACTTCCTGATTGGTTGATTAGTGATCTCGAACTAGCATTGCGTTTATTAAAACGAAAGGTAAACTCGAGTTTTTACAGGTACATAAAATAAATTTATTAGAAAGCTGCCATTCCAAATTGCTAAATAGAATAGCCTGAGATTTTATAGTTATTCAAACTTAGTTTCGAATTCTTTATAGAAGATAGTGGCTCATAATACCCCAATTTATTTTATTTAAGGAGTCGATATAGGTTTTTCATGATACGTTACTGCGTTAGAGATTCGCATCGTATAAATTCTTCGCCGAACTCGGGTGAAGTTGATATGCAGATTCCAACTAGATTGGCACTTGATCAAATTTGAAGCCATCATTATGGCAATAATTCAGCACTTCTAATGACGTTATTTTTAACAATGGGAATAGAGAATCCTGATAGCCTAGACTGCTTGCAGTAAAGCATCCCGAAACTTCTTTTCAAATTGCAGTTGCTTTTAAATTAAAGTTTATTTTACATAATTTAGGTTCAAATAAAATATATTTAAATCTGTATGCTGGAAAGCGAAATAATAAACCAACTGACTTAAAATTAATTTTGCATCAGTTTATGAGCAATCAGTACAGTATCATATCGCCGGTTACATTGAAACTGGTCATTTATGAACATGTTACACTACTGTTTAATTCCTTTGAGAGTTTCAAATAATGGTGTAATTTTTGTGTTTAGGATCTCATGAAGTGAACCAATAGCCAACTTGCAAAATAAAAATCTCACAGCATACTTTCAATGGAAGAATTATTGGTACTTTTATGTGAGGGATTTTTATGTGTCGTTTCAAAACAAAAAAAAAACAAACCATTCTCGAATATTGAAGTCAATTTTGAAATGTGCAATGGAAACCCCTATTTTTAATGGTATTTTCAGATTGTAGGCTACACAACATTTGAGAAATGTTTTATTTTTGGTAGTTTTTCAATTGATCCAACCATTTAGGAGAGAGAGGCAGTGAAAGTGTGGTGTCTTTGGATTTAAAGAAAAGGCAAAAACCGGAAATTGTTCATCAATTTAAACGAAAACAAAGGTTGACGGTTCATCTATTAAAAAAAAAACAAAAACGTAAACGTATGGTTAGTTTTCTAGTTTGACTATTTCACTTCTGTATGACTAGTATTCATGGGAATGGTGTTATTATACAGGGTGTTTCAAAATTATGTACAATGAATTTAGTGCATATTCTTTAGGTCAAAAGAAGACGAAAATGTTCTATAGCACTTTGTCTGGAAACTATTTGTTTGTGAGTAATCCAATATCATACAGTAGGGAAGCACTGTAGTTAGCGGACGATATTTTAGCAGTTCCAGCGTTTCGACCCAACACTAGGTTGAGTGGTTTGTTCCATTTAAACCTACTTTAGGGTTGTTCCATTAGTTGTGTACGGTTGTTTCCATTACTGTAGTTTCACTACTGTACATCCACTAGGAATATCAATTTCAGAACGTTTGCGTGCTTTGACATACGCATTACGATTTACGTAAAAAAAAGTCATGTACACGTATTCCAGTGCAGAATACACTGACATGCACCTAATGTATGGTCTTGCGGACGAAAATGCTGTGGAAGCAAGAAGACTCTACCAAGAATGCTTTCCGAATAGACGTTTGCCAAATAACCGAACATTTGTACCTGTCGACAGACATTTGAGGGAGCGTGGTTCCTTTGGCCGTCAAACAGGACAAGGGCGGCCTGTAGCACATTCTCCGGATGAGGAGGATGTGATAATTGACATCATACATGATGAACCACAGACAAGCACCCGTCGTATTTCTTCCATGGTACACATTCCGCACTCATCTGTTTGGCGCATTCTTCACCGTCAGCTTTTGCATCCATACCACCTGCAATCCACACCGACAACGATTTTGCCAATGGATACAACGTCGTCATGCTGCAGACCCTAGTTGTCTCAGCCAGATACTTTTCACGGACGAAGCAACCTTCACCCGGACAGGAATCGTAAATTCTCACAACCAGCACCATTGGGCAGATGCTAACCCGCATGTTACTAGAGCTCGAGCGCATCAAGAGCGTGTCTCCGTGAACATTTGGTGTGGAATTGTCGGAAATAACTTAATTGGCCCTTATGTGTTGCCGCCACGATTGACTGGGCGAACGTATCTTTTGTTTCTGCAGAATGCATTGCCAGAATTACTGGAAGATGTTCCTCTTTTGATAAGATCTAACATGTGGTTCATGCATGATGGCACTCCAGCACATTTCAGCCATGTTGTGCGAGCACACCTTAATGCTGCATACACGAATCGGTGGATAGGTCGAGGCCTGCATGAACCGGTAGCCTGGCCTGCAAGATCACCCGACCTTAATCCCTTGGACTTTTTTCTGTGGGGTCATGTGAAAACGATCGTTTACAGCACAGAAGTTCCTAACATTATGGATCTGCGACAACGAATTGAAAATGCATGCCAAACCGTTCGTAATGCTGGCGACGAACTCTTCCATGACATCAGACAGTCGCTCATGCAACGAGCCGAAGCGTGCGTGCGAGCTGGTGGCGGGCACTTTGAACAATTCCTGTAATTTGGAGCCACGGGTTTAGTTGGCTGTATCGCGTAAATAAATCGTTTTCAGACAAAGTGCTATAGAACATTTTCGTCTTCTTTTGACCTGAAGAATATGTCACTAAATTTATTGTACATAATTTTGAAACGCCCTGTATATATCTGTGCTGATCTAACTCCTCTCGACTTTTTTTCTTTGAGGGGCTGTCAAAGATACAGTTTACAGAAGTAGACCAACAACACCTGAGGATATGCAGTGCAGGATCCGAGCTGTGTGCAGTGTGTTGGAGGAGGGAACGATACTGTAGTCAGAAAGGTCTCTGCAACATCGCTTAGACCAAGAAAGACATGTTTGAACAACACTTATTGTACAACCATTGTTTTGCAATAATGTAAACATGTTATGTTCAAATAAAAACATTGCTATCTGTTTTATGATCCATTGTGTTTAGAAACTATTTCAGTTTTTTTTTTCCTTAGGAACCATTATTATTTTGAAACTCATATTTAATTAAAGTGATTTTATTTTTTCTGTTGTTACAGATATATCTGAACTATATATTTTTTATTATTATTTTTATTATTATTATTATTTAAGTATTTTTATATGGTTACTTTAATATTTTTATATAATAAAGAAATTCTAAGTATTCCTTTATTTTCTTTTTTTTTTTTTTTTTTTTTTCAATGTTTCATATCTAGTTATGCTAAAAACAACTGAAATTATTATGAGCAAATATATGAGGGCCCAAAAGTAATGGGAATTTATTTTAAAATTTTTTTTTTATTACATTCTACTACAAGCAACTATTAATCTCTTTTATAGTACTCCACTGGAGCTAATAACAATTATCCAATCATTTTTTCTGTTGTTCAAAGCATTCTTTAAATTTCGTCTGATCCACAGCTCTTCAGAGCCTCGTCTAATTTTGTTTCACCTCTTCTACATCAGCAAAACTTCATTTCCGATCCCTTTTCATCCTGGGGAACAAAAATAGTCACACGGAACCAAATCTAGTGAGTAGGGTGGATATTTCAAAGGGGTAATGCTGTTTTTTGTCAAAAATTGTTGCACCCCAAGAGCCGTACGAGCTGGCATGTCTTGATGGAAGAACTAATCGTCTGACTGCTGCAAATCAGGACATTTCCTTCACACACTGTTTTGCACAATCTTTTTAACACTTCCAAGGTAGAATGCTTAGTTCACTGTCTTACCTGGTGGAACAAATTCTAAGTACATGATCCGTCTGAATGCTCATATCACAAAAATAAATAAGCATTGTTTTCACGTTTGATTTCATCTGACGAGGCTGTTTTTGCACAAGGAGAATTCACGGTTTACCATTGACTGGGCTGTTGGCTTGTCTCAGGATCGTAACCATAGCACCAGGATCCATCTCCAGTGATTTTGGAAAATAAATCTGGGTCAGTTTCCAACTGCTTCATTTCACGACAAGCTTCCAGGTGAAGCTCTTGTTACTCTATTAGCATTCGAGCCACAAATTTGGCACCCACTCTTCTTATTTTCAAATCTTCTGATAAAATTCACTGAATCGAGCTCCATGACAACTGGGATTTCTTCACTAATTCATCAAAGGTCATACATCAATTAAATGATTTCTGAATTTTGTTGACATTTTTCTTCACTAATTCATCAATGGAGTGAATTTTATTGACATCACTTAATTGATTTCTGCATTTTGTTGACATTTTCATCCATTTGTGAAGATGGACACCAGAGTGTGGTTGGTCTTTAGTCGACATTTCACCTTTCTTGAAGCAGCTAAACCTCTTGTGGACTCTAGTTTTACTCATAGCAGTTTTTAACATACCAACAGTTTCTGCAACACTTTTTCAAGTAGAAAACAAAATTTCACAGCTGCCCGTTGCCCAAAAGAATCTGCCATCTCAGAAAAACGACATGTGCACAAAACAACCGTTACAAAAATAAATTTGAAGGAGTCTCACAAAACCTTCTTTAATGATGTTGATTGGTAGACTAACTTGAAAGGAGTGAAACTAGATTACTCTAGCAAGCAAACCATGTACTCAAGTCCCAACCTAACCACAGCAAAATTTTCGTTACACATGTATTCGCTACCAAACGTTGTGACATTGACGCATGCGCAGTGCCCAAGGAGCGACATTTGCGGCGGCATTTATGAATGCAAACTTGGAGAGATTTCCTATCCACTGATATGAGCGTTTCTATTATGTCGGTCATGGTTATTATTCTGATGACTACTGAAATTCTGGAGGGACATATGAATCATCCTGTTTATAGTTTGTTGTGCTTGAAAAATAATAAAAACGTAAGCATTTTACTTTAGAAGCAGCGTAATGCAACTTTATAGTTGTTGAGTTCCATCAAGTTGAAATCAACTTCTGGTGACTGTGTGGACATATGCTATCCATTCACAGTTTTCTAGGGAAGAGTGATAGTTAAAACCACTGAATTTGAGAACTGCTTAGAAAGATCAAAATAGACGAGTTGCACATGACGCTAGCGCCAACACTTGGCAGCATCTGTAACTAACATAGTAGGCGGCAATTGCAGACTTGACAATGGCAACAAATGGATCGTGCATGTCATAAAACAAAAAGAGGCAGTCGAGTTAATTGTTATGTTCAATTATGTGTTAATAATGGTCAAAACACACAACTAGGATATAAGTTTTCATTCATTTCCATGAATTTTTAGATTTTCATACAATTTTTTTACAGCCTCTTCTTGCAGTTCAATGTCTTGTTTGCGACGCGATAGCAGCCTCAATGTTTTTGTGCGAGACCACACACTAAAATTAATTACCGTAATTCTTCTACTATAATGCGACTCCACTTTTTCGGCCCAAAAAATCGGCAAAAATCCTATCCTCTTGTATAATGCGACCCCCATTTTTGACTCCTCGTGAGAAATAAAATGTGCAAACTTATACAGAAAAAAAATCTTTATTTTTAAATAGTCTGGATATTTAATATTCAAAAACCTTCAAAAGCAACTGCCTCAACTGCCTCAAATTTGAATAAAAAGTGAATTAGTTTATTGTATAATGAACTGGACACTGAATATGCAATGTAATTAATGTATAATATACGGTAATGTTATCAGGACAAAACCTCCTCCGGCCGCAGTCGTCAGAGGGCTGATTTTTATCCTCTTGTATAATACGACCCAGCAAATTTAGATGCTTTTTTAGGCCAAAAAAATTCGCATTATAGTAGAAGATTTTAAATGTTAAATTTTTTTGCGGTTTTTGACTATTTACTGCATTTAGCCTTGTTGTATGTAATTCACTATTTCGTATCCCACATATGGGCATTTTTCTAGTTGTTTTATTCCACTTGTACAATAAATCTGTGAATGTTGTACTTGGAATTTCATTTTCTTTATTTGACATTAATTTTGCATAATGTTCAAGAATTCCTCCAACATTCTGAAATAAATTAGGTAGAATTTCATTTAGTAAACTATTAATTTTAATCACTGCATTTAATTAGTTGATTCCTATGGTTATTAAAATTATCAAAAAATTTAAAATAATCTTTGGCAAAATTAATTATATATTACAGTAAATAAAATATAAAAATTAAGTATGAATATTTTTTTTTATCTATAAAATTGTTAGCTGTATTATTTTATATCTTTTAATTATTTTGAAATATATTTGTTTGCATACTCTGCAGTACATTCACAATAAGCAGAATCAATAGAATTTTCTTTCATGATAACACACACATTGAATGTTAAAGATCTTTGGGAAGGCTGAAATTTAAGCTCTTATCCCAAAAAAACCCATCTCCTCTCATCACCCTGAAAATTTTTAAATACCCATCAAATAAGTAATTAAATTTCTCTATACGCTAATATATCATGTTTTGTCAGGATTGGTATACTTGATAAATTACTTTCCCATTTAATTGAATTTTTTTTAAAAATAAGTCATAAGCATTCATCATCGTTAACCATGTTGTTGCTGTGTTTTCTAGCCCGATATAGTACTTACATAATTAGTCATCAGATGGCGCAATCCATAGCGCATGTGCGCAAATCGGGGGCAGTCGATTTCACCCCATAATCCTTTGAATAATTAATATGATATTCTGTCCGAAATGTTCATGCAGCAGTCCGAAAAAGGCAGTTGTGCGATGGAGACATACACCATCTTGCACTGAAAGGTGGGACCTGCAGAATTCTTGAATGATAGGAATAAACTGGTTCTCAAGCAGCTGTCTGTACCTCTGCAATGAAGCATTTCTCTCCAAAAGTGATTTGATGCCAATAACATATCACTATTTTCAACAATTACACTTATTACTAGCTGAGAAATTTACATTCAATATTGGCAGGTGGGTCAGTGTTCTTTCTTTTGGAGGTTTGAAGGTTATGCTACATGCTTGGTTTCAGTAACTGCCCAGCTAATTAAATGAAATAGTTTATAACAATACACAATGTTAATTTTTATTTTTATTTTTTTGTCCATCCATCTATTCACCCCCCCCCCCTCCCATTCGTTTTTTCCTTTCACCCACCTGATAAAAATTTTTGCAGAAAATAGTGTAGGCATACATCAAATGAAATTGGAAACTTCAAGCTTTAAGAGTCACCCTGGATGACTTCAAAAAAGTAGCATTGCTACTAATTTATGTGATAGTGATGGCAAATATGTTGGTTCATTTATGAGAGCAATTCAACTATTATATCAATGTTGCTCCTGTACAGGGGATGGACAGAATAATAGGAACACCTTTCGATTTAGACGTTTTGTCGAATATCTAGAAAATACTTGCCGAATAATCCTGAAACGTCAGGGTTGTAAAGAGCATGTTATACCACCTATATTTCAGCGAAAGATTTGTCCCAAAGGCAAATAGGGGAGCAGTAACAAATTGAACAAAAAAAAATAATGTTTGGGATCACCCTGTAAAAAATAATATTTGAAATGCATTGTAGCTTTAGCATATGATAAGGCGGCTTCTTTTACTTATCTATGTTCATTTCTATGAGAACAGCACGTATATTCATGGACAGGGTTCTCCCCAGGCCCTTTTTAACGGGCACGCCGCCCAGCTGATCTTGGCGACCGCCCGGCTGAATACACGAAAAGCTGCACAACACTGCATAATATTCTATTTGTTAATTTTTGTCCACCCGGTTATTTTAGCTAACCACCCACCTGATAAAAGTTTCTGGGGAGAACACTGATGGAGATATAAAGGTTTCTTTAAAAAAAATAGAATATTTTTTGTGCTGTTCAACACCAATAGTTTCAACCCAATGCAATGTCATTTTCAGGAAACTTGACAAACTACAGTAGAGACAACACCCTGCAATCAGAATATCAGAATATTAAATATTTGATGAAATATGAGCATTTTTACTAAATAATGTTTAACTGCTCATGCGCAAGCGTTACCAAAATGTTTTTTGCATAATTTATTAGCTAAATGTATAGAGCTACTTTTATAAAAAGCCCAAGCAAATATCGTGAAAATTCAGAAAGATATTGCCGATAGAATGAGTTGAATTTCAGTTGCTCTCAAAATTAAACAAAACGATAAGGGGCTTTCTACAAATTTTTATTTTTGGACCGGACGTTGGTATCAATTTATCCATAAGCTGATATGAACTCAATGAGGTCAATATGCCATATTTAAGGATACCACCTTTAAAAAAAAAAAAAAAGGATATGGGTGACAATTGTGGGGCACAAGTAAAATAATCCATGTTGACAGTGTTGGAAAAATGAGAAGTCAGCATGAACAAGTGAAATAGATTGCATCAGCTATTTCTTTTGTGAAGCTTTTTTTTTTTTCCTTCAAATTTTCAGCTCCACTTTTGGTACATGCAAATGAGAACAGGCATACCAAAGCAGAAAATAATTTTTGCTGAAAGCATAACAGCATTCTGCTTATTTATTTATTTTTTTAAGGTAAATGGGACCTGGCTTTAATGTCTAGTATATTCGGTTTCGTATACATTGCCTTTCATTTTGTGGTTCATTTGTCTTAACCATTACTGGAAATGAATATTGTAGATTAGATCAAGTGGAATTATACTGCCATAGAAAATAAAGGTTTTTGTGGATAAGCAGACATAATTTAAGTAAATGCTTATCTTATAAATTAAAATGTATTCAATGTATTCCAGGCATCTTTTGTGATAGTAATAATGGTTTTGCTGTATTTTATCAGGAATTGAAGGAGGCCCAAAATTACCTTGTTACCATATACTTCAACTTATTACAATTTACTGATATTTCATATTCAAATGTAGTTTCTGGTCTTGCAGTATAAGATGCCCCCTCCCCCCACACAAAATTATGTCTTTGGTTTCCTTTTTGATTCAACCTATGAAATGATGGGAAGATTAATTACCACATGTACTCTTTGATCCAGAATGTTTCTTCATTAATTAACTCTTCTAGAATCATCACTAGATACTTTGTTCTTGATGGACCCCATAAAGAGAAGCCTATGTTGGCAATCTGAAACAATATATCTCCCATGGACAAAAGGGCACCGACAACATTTTTAATGTACTTGAATACTAAACGAAATGTAGATATATTTGTGGTAGATGCTGTGAGGAGTGAATAAATCTACTTTACTTTTGTACATTCTTTTTGAAGTAGGAACTTGGCCCGTCACGTGATGGGTCTCACTTTTCAGTTCACAGGATAAAGAAATAAAAGTAGCCTTTATTTTACTTTTCAAAATTCATTGAATTATGTTGTTTTTTGTGACTACTCTTGTTAATTGATTTTTGTTCCATATATGTGGATAATAATATTGGACTTGGCTGATCATATTTGAGATTTCCTGCATTGTTGAATTCAACTGCAGTTTTATCAGAACTCTTGTAAAAGTAAGTGTATTTAATTGCTTTCACATATCATGGAGTCAACAAGCCTTTGATCGATCAGACTTGATAGTCTGATTATTTAGCTTGAAACTCAAGACAGTGCTGGAAACAATGAATGCAGATAAGGGAATTATTAGAAAGTAAGTTACAAATGAATTGAGAATGTAACAAATAAGAGTATTGGTTTGAAAAGTACGTTTATTTTTCCACATCAAGGCACTTATCCCATCATTTCACAAGCCCCTCATAAAATTCTTTAGGCTGCTGTCTGAACAAGTCGGTGACTTCCTTTGTACAGGTTCATCATTGGGAAAGTGTTCACTTCTACCCATTGCACATTCGCTTCGGTAGCAATTTCTCCATTGATCGGCTGACCCTGTTTAGTCTCTGATTTGTGTCTGACCTTCAGAGAGCATCTGCAACCAATTACAGACAGCTTGACATGACAGGCACATCTTAGTGTAGGTGGGCAGCATTTCTTTATGAATATTCTGTGCTTCCATAAGTTTTGCAATAAAAAATTCACACAAGTACAAGTACTCAGGATAGCCATCATCTTATAACTGCTGTTTCGCTTCTGTTATTATCATTCTTCATCAATTGTCACGCAAATAACTTCCATCTCGTGGCGATACCTCGGGTGACTCTTTTAAACATATGGAAAGCTACGTCAATTTATGACTTGCGTATTGATGATGAGAGGACACATCATTTATGCAAGCGTTTGGTTTTTGATCATCACATTTCATATTTTGCATAAAAATGATCCTATATTTTTGGGGAGAATTTTTCAGGTTTTGAAAGATCATCATTATATGCTTAAATCTGGTAAATATCTCAAGTGTCTGTAAAAAGCATTTTTTTTTTTTTTTTTTCCATTGTAATTTTCAACAGAAGTCATCCCCATAGCATATCTTTGAGCACATAACCTTAAATTATTTAATGCTGTAACCATAATGAATAATGAAATTTATTTATTTATTTTGCCATCATCTAAGAGCTGTAAGAATTAAGTTTTTGATTTCACAATTCTTTATTAATTAATTGATTTGTTTTTATTTTCATAGGAGCTCCATACAACATTTCAACAAGTTCATGGAATAATTGGTCTTTTTCATCTGTAAAGAAAGCTGAAATATACATATAAAATTGTTTTAAGTACTAATGTGAAAACTGAATTCTTGTATATAATAACGTCATGATAAAATTAATTTCTATGTGCGAATTTGCTACTTCTTTATTGACGGTATGTATTATGCTATCAGTACATTAATTAAAAGTGAGCTTTCTTGCTATTTAAATCTAAATACAAATAGTGACATTAATATACTGCCAAACATTTACACACGAAGTGTGGCAATTAAATAATGAGACTGGTGTCAGAAATGGGATTTATTGCAAACAAAGTTACAAGTAGCTTTTATCCCCTTCAACATACTCCCCTCCCCTATCTATACACCGCTGCATTGTTCAAAGCAGTGCTGTAGGTCATCCATTGTCACCCGCTTCAACAATTTCGCAGTTTTTGCTTTTATCTCTTCAACAGACTGAAAATGTGTTCCCTTCAACAGACTGAAAATGTCACTTTTGGGAACAGAAAAAGTCACAGGGTGATTACGGAGGATGTTCGAGTACAGGAATGCGCTTGTCCGCTAAAAACTGTTTCACAGATGGGGCACTGTGGGCTGGCACGTTGTCCTGATGCAGAATCCATGCTTCGTTCTTCCACAAATCTGGTCTTTTCTTCCTTACTCTTTCCCTCAGCTTGATTAGGACTTTTTTGTACTATTTCTGATTGCAGTACTACTACAGAACAACGTCCTCTACAACCAATGTGCAAAAGGAAACTAAAGCACACAGACGAAACGAACGGTGGCTGCTCTTGAAGGTTCAATAGCAATATGTGGCTGCACGATAGGAGGTGCACAGTCTCATTATATAATTGTCTCCTATTCTCAATTTCCTTTATAATTTTTAATTTTCAAGCAATATACAGTATTTATATAACAAATTCCATAATTATAGATGCCTTACATTTTAATGAGTAAAGACCATATTTAAAAACTTAAATGGCCAATCAAGAGTCAAATCCTAAAACAACATAGTCATTCAGGTCAGGATGCATCACACATAATTGTAAAAAGTTAAATACGAGGTATGATCGAAAAGTTCCGGGACTACTTGCAGATCTTGCCTACAAGTGGAGCACAAGTCCACAAATACAGTAAAATATAGTTCTAACATTCATAAATCAGCTTTTCAAAGGATTTTGTTTCTTGTGCATTGGGGACTGAGATAATACTGCTATTGTGGCTACACAAATTTTATCTATGTTGTCTCTGATTTTATCATGGACATTTTGAGGACTAGCAAATTCGAGCAAAGAGCAATCTGAGGAGGACGTTCGGCAAAAGCAATCAGACCTGTGATGTGAAAAAAACTGAATTGCTCCCTCTCACTGAGCTCTCCTCACACGAGTTTCTTGTGAAAAAAGAACATGATTTCGCTTCCACACCCACCGCACGCTGTTTTGATGCGACTGAGCAGATCCAGTGTCAATCTCAGAAGGTGCTTGACTCGTTTCAACAAAAAGACTTCCAGGACACATTCCTGAAGTGGCAGGAATGCTGGACTCATTACATGTATATGGTTTCGCATGGGGACTGTTTTGAAGGGGACACTGTGTAAATGTATTTAAATAAAGTACTTAAAGTACTAGAACCAGTCCTAGAACTTCTTGATTGCACCTGTGTTTTTCATCAAGCAACTCTTCTTATGGTCCATCATAAATTTCACCATGACATACAGCCAATTGTTAAAATCAATGGTGATTGAATCAGAGACGTTAGAATGCATCAAACTGTTGTTAAATTCACTGATGAGCTATGTTGAGTCTCATCGGAACGATGGGTTGTAGGGTATGATTTGCAACATCCTGAAGTGATGTTTTCTTTGTTGAATTGGATCACGTGATCCATTTGTGAACTAAAAATGGCATAAGCTGATGGACTATTGAGTACAAAAAATAGCAAAGAACCAACTGCTCTACATAATTATTTTTGCCCACTTTTAGATACTGAATCGAAATAATTGGCCACTGCTACAGTAAAATATCTTCATTCCTTCATCTTTAACCATTTGCAATTCTTCTTGTGAAAAAATGCTCACTTTTCCTGTACTGTTTATCAAAATATAATTGCAAGTGCAATGTCAGCTGCATTAGTTTTGCCAATGCATTGGTCGTATCGTTAATACCACTGCTGTTATATACACTGCTCGTTTCATTGGTCAACGAAAGTGATGTTTTGGATTATGCAATTTTATAGTGCCAATTAAGTCATTTATTTTCCCAAATTTATGTTGCTGAATTATTAATTGCTGATTTGCCATTACCACAGTCAGAACATAAAAAATGTCACCCACCTGAATAAAGCCACTTATTGCTTTAAATCTGAACCTTTGCTTCTCATTCATTTCTTAGCATCATGGTTTGTCCTTTTTATTTTATTACCTAGGCCAGGAGTGGGTATGCTTGAGGTCAATGAGAGCTGCATTCCAGATTTTCATATATTATAAAGAGCCACACTATAGTTACACAGTATTAATACACCATCTCAAATAGCAAAATGTTAGTTACTTAGTCAATTTAATAAGATTCAGTGAAAAAGTTTCTGAAAAAACAGGTTTAAATTTTTAATGGGAGCCACACTTAACTGAACGAAGAGCCGCATGCGGCTCTCGGAGCCTCATTTGCCCACGTTGCGTGGTCGCCTCTGATGCCCGAGGACGCGGGTTCGACCCCGGCCAAGGACGACGAGGATTTTTTCAGGGGGAAAATCCTGAGATCACGCACTTCCTTCGGAAGGGAAGTAAAGCCGTTGGTCCCGTGTAGTCGTTTGCCGGCTGCACGTTAAAGAACCCTTGCGAGGCAAACTTTGCGGCCCCTATAACGCCGTCCTGAAATGACCTTGGCAGTTGAAAAGGACGTTGATACCAAACAAACCAAACCAAACCAACCAATCATTTGCCCACGTCTGACCTAGGCTATAAATTTTATTTTCCCAAGTTTTAAAATTTATGAAATATTGAGCCACCAAGACGTATTAAAACAAAAGTTAGTTCTCATTGCTGATTATGGCCAGTGATGTCTTAACCACATCCCAATCAGTATTGGCCCTTTCTGTACAAAATTGACTTAAAGTGGCCCTTTTCATTGCCGATCTAAGTATGTTCATAGTTTGCTTAATAATTTACTAGTTAATATTATTAAATGAAAGGCAACAATCCAAGTTGAACCAGTATGTTCTTTTAATTAGATTGTTGATTTCAAATTTTTACTTCATTGCAGAGCCTATGCGAAATGAGAAAAGTCAATATTTATATACAGTGTGTCTCAAAAATTGCATGCCATATGAAAAGTTTATGAATGCTGCCTTCATGTTCACACGGTCTTCATTTGTGGCCGTTTTTGGTTGATCACTACGCTTGGTGTCGAGTACTGCTTTTTAAATTTCTTCAACAATCTGTCCACAGTTTGACGAGAGGGCTTGGGAATATTAGAGTGCCGGTGATGAAATTCGTCTGCAGCTTCTCGAGATGTTCTGTGGTGATCTCCACAAAGAAGTATCAGCTCTACACATTGTTCTGGTGTCAGAATTATTCCTCTACTTCACTATTTCACCTACAAAATCAAAGCAACCAATTAATCCATTTGGCATGCAACTTTTGAGACACGCTATATAAAGTCAAAATGCATGACCAGTAAAGAGCTATATCCCTATATTGTGATAAGTCTATACTTTTATTTGGACAAAAGTAGGGAAAAGGAAAGGAATCCAATTGGGAGATGATTTATCAAAAAATGGGGCTGAATCGCCTGATTTTAACAAGATCAAATGTATAGTTGAGTCCCATTATTACGAATTTTGTGGGACCCAAAATTTTGTTCGTATTATCCAGGAATGTAAGGAAACCTCGATGCTGCAGTATTATGAATCAAGCCTCAGACCAGGTTGTTTTAAATTAGCGTCATTCGTTTACTCCTGAAATGTACTTGATTATTATAAACACTGAAAACCCAATCAGAATCCACAGTTCTCAAATTTCATGTCCTTCATAGTGGTATACACTTACAAGGAGAGGGCCCCAATGAACAATCGAGTTTTCTGATGCCCTTTGGTAGGATGGTAGTCTGATATGCCCTTTTTGTAAAACCAAGTGCACAGCCTCCAACTTGGCCCTATTTTCGAGAAAATCCCTTTTAAAGTCTGTCTTATATTACTAGTGTAAACTGCATCTCGACAACTGTAGATGTATTATCACAACGGCGAGCAGCCAAGTAGTTAACGTTCGAGCGTATGAATCACGAGATCGTGGGTTTGAGTCCACGCTTTGACTTTTTTTTGTTTTAATTTTTATAACACACTCATTCACGATCAATTACAGGCTTCAATATATTTGAATATGTTACGGTAATTATAGTGTACAGATTTCTTTGTAAAAATATAATTTCTTGCAATATATGTAACATTTGATTATATTTATATCAGATATGCCTGGTATGCTGCCAAATTGAAGCCTACAAAAGAAAATTTTTTGAATGTAAATCAAATTTCTTTTCCGGAATGCATGAAAAAGGAAAACTGCAACTGCAAGATTAGTCCTGCATTCATCCAATGTTCTTGGTGTCGCACACATTTGTGTTTCAAACGTTTTTTTGAAGAATACCATCCAGCACGTTGTATTCGACAAGCCTAACTGTAAATATTCTACAACTTCGAAATTATTTGTTAAAACGATTATTTTATGTTATTTTATTATAGCGCCCAATATGGGCAAGAAGCAAAGACATCAAAACCTGAACATAAGAAGAAATGAAAAGTTAAATATTAAAAAAATTTGTTATTTCTTTAAAATCAATATATGTTTATGAATTATTTACACTTTTATAACAGATATTATCATAATTAGTTGAAAATGTGTTCCTTATTGCTCTTACTTGTTAAAATTATTTTTTTCATCATAACAGCATATTATAACAGAAAAATATATTAAAAAGTGGACGATAGCACAGTTGCAAAACATTAAAAGAAAAAAAACAAAAAAACAAAGCCTAACTCGGGTGGATTCGAACTCGAGATCTTATGGTTCGTACGCCATGACGTTACCTGTTCGGCTGCCGCTGTTGTGATGATTGCCAAGGTACAGTTTACACTATTTATATAACACAGACTTTAAAAGGGATTTTCTCGAAAATAAGGCCAAGTTGGAGGCTGCCGACTTGGTTTTACGAAAAGGACATATCAGACTACCATCCTACCAAAGGGCATCAAAAAACTTGATTGTTCATTGGGGCCCTCTCCTTGTTAGAACCAATCAGCTTGCAATTATGGAATGATATGTGATTCCTTGTTTAAAAATATGATTTTGTTTTTTTATGATAAACATCTCAGATAATGAATTTTTACAATAATACATCTTCTTGGAATGAATTTCTTTTTATTATCTGGGATTAGAAAAAGTAAAACTTCAGACAACTAATCTGTATATACAGGGTGCGTAAGGTATTTGAGGACAGATTCACGTCAAGAAAGAAAACAGATATAAGTCGATATAATAACTTCATTATCGAAACATATTATGAGCATACACAAGAAAACTTCTTGTGGTATGGCTATTCAATGAATCCGCCTTCAGCTTCTGTAACTGCTTCAATGCAAGATCGAAACCGTCAACATGCGCGAATCAAATGGTCATGGTTCATATTGGTCATTACTCGAACAATGTCAGCTTTCAGTTCATCTTTGGTGTTATGTGGGTGTTCATTGACCTCTCTCTCCACAACGCTTCATATGTAGTAGTCCAATGGATTCAGGTCAGGGGAGTTAGGAGGTCAAAGGTTATGAGTAATGTGATCATGGAAGTTGTCGGCCATCCATTCCTGTGTTATGCGAGACTTGTGTGCTGGGGAAGAGTCTTGCTGAAACACGTGAGGCCTTCCATTGCATATAGTGTCTATCTAGTTGTTTCAAGGGTCTCAACGTAGACCGCAGAGTTAACTTTAAGGTCTTGGGGAAACAAGTGTGGAGGCATCACATGTGTTTCACTGCTGACAACCCCTAAAACCATGACAGTTGCAGGAAATTTCGTGTGCATAACTCGTGGCACCTCCGAAGGGTCTGCACATAACCATCTGTCATTTCTTCTATTCACCTTCTGATCCTGGCCAAAGTTTTTTTCATCTGAAGAAATCCACAGCAAATCAGCTTCACACAGATTTTTCAGCTTGTTTAAGAACCTTTTCGATCTGAGTAGGTGGTTTTCCCGTGTTTTGTCTGACATAAACTGACCTCTTCACATAACATACAAGCGATATCTGATGTTTTCATAGACAACATTTCTGATTGTTCCTTTCGACACATGGAGATCTTTGGCAAGTGACCTCATGGATGTTCTGGCATTGTCATCGATGACCTGCTGCACTTGTTGAATAAATTCAGGTGTTCTGATGATGTCAGAGCTTGAGGCATGCTTTTTACACTTTGCTACTGGTGCAACATTGCCATCTTTGATGTCCAACTCCTTCTGCACTTTGTGGACGAATGATCTTGCGACCTTTAGAAATTGTGATATCTCTAAGTCACTGTGCTCTGCCTTTATTGCCACGATTACTGCATGTCTCTTCATGATTTGTGTTACTTGATGGTCCGCCGTTTTGCTTTCCGGAAACTGAAAGGACATACAATTTACTATAGTGCAGCAGTAGCCAAACGAAGGTGTGTCCTCAAATACCTTACGCACCCTGTATAATAATGGATGTTGGTATATATATGAAATTGATAAACTCCAACATCGTTTGACCGATCACCATGAAAGTTGGTACATGTGTTTTTTCATGGAGAAGGTTTTTAGGCTATCCATTTTAAAACTCCCCACTTGATAGCACTGCAGCACATATTATATTTCAGATATTGCAAAATTTCATCATAAAAGAGCCCTAGCAGCACTGAATTTATCAGCTAGTTTTATATAAACTCATGTTTGTAAAAATTGCAGCACCGTAAAGGAATAACGCGATTGGGCTGCAATTTTCAGCCAATGCAAATTATAGTGTTAATGCAAATGATTAAAATTTCAGAATCACCACGCACATGTGGGCTGAGCAGCTGCTGCTGCTGAAACAACGGTATAAATAGAGGGCTGTAGCGGGACGTTGAAAATAGTCTGTGGTTATCTGCTATTGGTAAATATTAGGTGAGACGTAGCGATGTCTCTCCGACGAAAGAGGGGGACATTTCAACAACTTACGCAGTTTGAACGGGGGGGGGGGGGGGAAACAAACCCCTTCGGGAAGGGGGATTTCCTGTCGTGCAATAGCAGCTCGTGTCCAGCGTAATTTTGCAAGTTTGGAAGCAGTGGATCGATGAGAACCGGACAACTCGGAAATCCAGGAGTGGATGCCGAAAGATGACGTCGATGTGCAGTGATAGATACCTGGTCCGCATGGCGCTGACGGACTGTACAACTTTCTCTAGATAGCTGGAAGCACATTAGTTCACTGTTACAGGCGTATCCCTGTCTGCTTCATCGATTCGTCGACGTCTGCTGCACTGTGGACTGCATGCAAGAACTCCTTTATACAGAATCTCCCTGACGCAAAACCATCGACGCCTGCAGCTGCAATGGACTCATGAACATAGACTGGCTTGCAGATTGGAAAGAACTTATCCCTCTCGTCGACAGTAGCTATATCTTGCAGGGTTCTCCCAGGCCCTTTTCAACGGGCGCACCGCCCGGCTGATTTTGGTGGCTGCCCGGTTGAATATACGAAAAACTGCACACCACTGCATAGTATTTCATTTGTTTTTAATTTTTGTCCGCCCGGCTATTTTATCTTTCCACCCAGCTGATAACATTTTCTGGGGAGAACACTGTCTTGTTGTCGGCTGTTCTCTGTTTTGGTGTGTTTCGAAGCCAAAAATTGTTTTAGGTTTAGGTCAAAAAATTGTTTTAATAAACGAATTTTTGATTTGACTTGTGTTAAGATAATGTTTATATTCTCTGATAAATGAATTAAATCTCATCGTATGAAATTAATTGGCAACAAGTGATTTTTTTTTTTTCTGACAAATCGCGCTTTAATCTGTGGTACCATGATGGCCACATTCGTGTTAGATGCTATGCCGGTGAACGCTTCCTTTCGGGGTGCATTATCGAACGTCCTAGTGGACAAACACCCGGAGTTATGGTCTGGGGTGCGATTGTGTACACTGGTGGCCAAAAGTTTGGACCAACCAGCAATGTCAAGAAAAACTGAACTTATACGAAAACTGTTTTACACCTACAACTCTAAGTAAATATGAAACAATATTCAGGGAAGAAACAAATTTATTTCTGTGTTGTTGGCTTCTTATTATCTAAAATCAAAATAAGACTGGCCAAAAGTTTGGACCACTTTTGTACGAGGTGCATTCAAGTTCTAAGGCCTCCGATTTTTTTTCTCCGGATTGGAAAGAGATAGAAACATGCGCATTGTTTTAAAATGAGGCCGCGTTCATTGTCAATACATCCCAGAGATGGCAGCACCGTATGGCAGATGGAATTTTACCGCCAGCGGCGAGAATGAGAACTGTTTTAGATACTTAAAATGGCGACGTTTTCCTTACTTGAACAGCGTGCAATCATTCGTTTTCTGAATTTGCGTGGTGTGAAACCAATTGAAATTCATCGACAGTTGAAGGAGACATGTGGTGATGGAGTTATGGATGTGTCGAAAGTGCGTTCTTGGGTGCGACAGTTTAATGAAGGCAGAACATCGTGTGACAACAAACCGAAACAACCTCGGGCTCGCACAAGCCGGTCTGACGACATGATCGAGAAAGTGGAGAGAATTGTTTTGGGGGATCGCCGAATGACTGTTGAACAGATCGCCTCCACAGTTGGCATTTGTGTGGGTTCTGTGCACACAATCCTGCATGACGACCTGAAAATGCGAAAAGTGTCATCCAGGTGGGTGCCACGAATGCTGACGGACGACCACAAGGCTGCCCGTGTGGCATGTTGCCAAGCAATGTTGATGAGCAACGACAGCATGAATGGGACTTTCTATTCGTCGGTTGTGACAATGGATGAGACGTGGATACCATTTTTCAATCCAGAAACAAAGCGCCAGTCAGCTCAATGGAAGCACACAGATTCACCGCCACCAAAAAAATTTCGGGTAACTGCCAGTGCTGAAAAAATGATGGTGTCCATGTTCTGGGACAGCGAGGGCGTAATCCTTACCCATTGCGTTCCAAAGGGCACCACGGTAACAGGTGCATCCTACGAAAATGTTTTGAAGAACAAATTCCTTCCTGCACTGCAACAAAAACGTCCGGGAAGGGCTGCGCGTGTGCTGTTTCACCAAGATAACGCACCCGCACATCGAGCTAATGTTACGCAACAGTTTCTTCGTGATAACAACTTTCAAGTGATTCCTCATGCTCCCTACTCACCTGATCTGGCTCCTAGTGACTTTTGGCTTTTTCCAACAATGAAAGACACTCTCCGTGGCCGCACATTCACCAGCCGTGCTGCTATTGCTTCAGCGATTTTCTAGTGGTCAAAACAGACTCCTAAAGAAGCCTTCGCCGCTGCCATGGAATCATGGCGTCAGCGTTGTGAAAAATGTGTACGTCTGCAGGGCGATTACGTCGAGAAGTAACGCCAGTTTCATCGATTTCGAGAGAGTAGTTAATTAGAAAAAAAATCGGAGGCCTTAGAACTTGAATGCACCTCGTATAACATAAAGGGAAAAAGTATTACATCATTAACCAGGGTTCGCGCTAGGACAAAAAATCTAGGAGTCAATTCGACTCCCAAGCCTGAAAACTGCGAGTCAAATTTCAGAAGATGCCAGTCAAATTTTAAATTCTTTCTAATTTCTATGTTTTTTCATTCAACCACAATCTCTGTAGTTGCTGCTATAGTTAATTGGAAATTTAAACAAGAGTGCAGGTGACAAAATGAAGTGAAGTTAAAATGTGGTGAGAAGGATATGGGCTGATGATATTCAAAATCTAACAAGTCAATTTTGACTCACTGGTCAAAAAATCACGAGTCGATATTTAGCAAAAATGCCCATTTGACACGTAAATTGCGAGTAAGCGTGAATCCTGATTAACTAATGTATTATTTTGATATTTGAAATCATTTTGACTCTACAATATTTGATAAACGACCCGAAATAGAATTAAATAAGCTTTTAAAAAGATTTGGCTTAACAGCTTTCAGAATGGCTGCTATTAGTTGTTCTCGAGATTTGTACCGAGTGTTTTGGTAAATTTTTTGTTCCGTGAGATGCCATACATTCTCAGTAATATTGAGATCTCGATTTCAAGCAGTCCAAGCAAAAGTGGAAATGTTGTTACTCTCAAAATAGGCTTTAACAACTCGTGCACTATAGATTGCAGGACTGTCCTGCTGCTAAACCCACGGTTTTTGCTTAAACTAGACTTTGCACAAAGGGATGAACACATTGTGAAGATCATTTTTATAGAGCTGTTGTGCACTGTCCATCTATAATGTGAATCTTCAAATTTTCGTTGCTTCCAATGGCACCCAGAATCGGCACTCCACTACCACCCATTTGCTGCTTAATCTGCAATGAAACAATTGTTTCTTTATCACGATGCTCTTCATAAGAAGCTATATTATCAGGACCATCCAAACTGATTCGTTTTTCATCAGAAAACACAACCAATTGGAACTCCAGTCTCTCCTACATGTGTTTCTGTGTTAGTGGCAACTATTTGGGTATAATTTCATAGGCAAAGTTCTGAGCACATAGCTCGCTGCGAATTGTTCTTCTTGAGGCAGCAAGTTGCAGGTTAAGTTTGACTTGTGTGGTGTTGACTACATTCCCAGATGTAATATCGTGTCTAACATATCTCTTAATTCTTAATTTGTCTCTTCGCGTCGGCGCACAAGGTCATCCTATTTTCCAATTAGCATTTTTAACAATTCTGATAAAGATTTGTAGCTCACACGAGAGATTTCAGCAACTTTTTTGAAGTTTGTAAATTGCTTGTTAAAATTTCTAATTCGCTCTCGTTGACCTTCAATTAACATTGTACAATACATAATATGGTTTTAGTGCTCACCACACAACACGATGACTTGTAATATGCAAATTATTTGCATGTTTGTGATGTTGGTCCAAACTTTTGGCCGGTCTTATTTTGATTTAAGGTAATAAAAAAGCAACGACGCAGAAATATATTTGTTTCTTTCCTGAATATTGTTTCATATTTATTTAGAGTTGTAGGTGTAAAATATTTTTAATATAAATTCATTTTTTCTCGATTTTGCTGGTTGGTCCAAACTTTTGGCCACCAGTGTATCATGGACTATCTCAGCTGCTACAAATTGTGGGTAATCTTAACAGCAATCGGTGTATCAGTGAAGTGCTGGAGCCTGAACTCGTTCCTTTCCTTCAAGGCATTCCTGGAGCGATCTTTCAATAGGATAATGCCCGCCCACATATTGCAAGGAATGTTCAAGGCTTCTTTTCAGCAGAAGACATAAAGCTTCTTCCTTGGCATGCTTATTCGCCGGATATGTCTCCTATTGAACATGTGTGGGATTTCGTTGGTCGGCGTCTCGCTCGTGATCCTTGTCCTATAGGTTCTACAGATGAGCTTTGGGCATGCATACAAACAGTATGGAATGCTCTTCCCCAGGCAGACTTCAAAATCTGTTTGACTCCATGCCACATCGTATAGCATCATTTATTGCAGCGCATGGTGGCTCTACCAAATACTGATTTTGGACACTTAATATTGTTTTTTTGCTTTGAAACTGTAATCACTTATTTGTACCAATACAACTCGTTTGTGTATTAAATTTCATTTAATTCTGTTGATTCCTTCATGGTGTTGCAATTTTTACAAACATGAGTTTAGAAATATAAAAGACTTTTTTTCTCGGAGTTGGCAAGAAATTATAAAACCAGAGTTAAACAAAAATTGCGAACCACCAGAAAAAATAAAAAGGGGAAAAAATGTGGATAAAAGTAATAAGATAAAATAAATAAAAGACTCTTTGACCACAACAAGAATAAAAAAGGAAAAATACGACCTTATCTTGTAAGCGCTTTTCGAGGGCAAAGCTCTCATCATTCAGCAGGTAAAAACGGGGAGTAACAAGGAGAAAACCCGATGTAACAAAAACAGAGCGGGTATTTATAGAGAAAAACTGCCAATAATAAAAAAGGAACGGACGCACTGTAACTGAAAAATTCAATGATTGGTTAGGCCAATCCACCACTGAATCAGTTGAGAGTCGCTGATTGGCCCTTTATCAGAAGTAAGTAACTTATTACTGTTGGTAGACCATACTCTCAAAGGCATCCAGGAGTTGTTTCTTATTTATTGATTTAAAGTTTAACATGTTCGATGCAGATGCTGTGTCCTGTGGCCAGAGAGTGCTTGGCGATGGCGGAGAGGTTGCTTCTCCCGAACCTCCTGTGGCCAGATGTTCCTTAAACCGGGTTGAAACGTTGCAAGAAGTCTGTCCTTGGTAGACCTTCGGGCATTGAGGGCATTTAACTTCATAAATCCCTGACTTTTGGAGTGGGGGAACCTTATCCTTGGGATTGCCTAATAAAAATCTTGCTTGATTCGGGTTGCTGAAATAAAGGGAAATATTATGAGCTTTGAAAACTGAACTGAGACCATTGACAAGCTGTCGATTGTAAGGTATGGAGATAGTCATTTGATTATCTTTATTATTTAAGGGTGGTACAACTCCATTTCAAAAGTTTAGCAAACTTAACAAAAAATCATCCACCAGACTGAAACAACTTTAATTTCCGATCAAAAAATACTTTCAGAAAAAGACAACAATATTGTCGAAATAATAGATAAAATAACTTAACAATAACTGAAAAATTTCGAAGAAAAAGTGATTTTGAAAATTGATAATAAAGAGAAACAAAAAACCCACTCGTTTCAAAAGTTTAGGAAATGGAACAGTCCGTTTCGAAAGTTTAGCAAATTGTGAAGCAAACTACTGCATGCTTTTACATTGTTAACGAAATGATTATTTTTAATTAAAGAAAAACATTAATACTTGGTTGGATGCCCCTTGCATCGGATCACAGCCCGCAGCCTTCGAGGCATGGACTCAACTGATTTTTGGCATTCTTGTTCACTGATTGTTGCCCACACTTTCTTAAGGTGCGTTCCCATAGCTCGCTTGAGTTTTAAAGCGAAGCTTGAGCTTTGAAGCAAATTCTACTCGCTAGAAAAATACAGCTTGAAAAGCCAAGCTATCGTTGAAGGTATCCCATAGCTCGCTAGATATTAATGTGTCTCACGAGAAATTGCATGCGGGAATTCAAAAAAACATGGCGCCTCTCAATGCATGAAAACGTTTGTTGTTAATTTTCCAGAGAACGAGTTTAAATTTTAAGAAGCTATTGATAGTTAATCTTAAAAGTATTTTATAAAAACGATAACATATTTCCAATTTAGCAATACATGGTATTTATTTTTATTTTTGCTGATGCTACAATAAATAGAATAAAATAAAACAAAACAAAACCAATTAAATTTAAATAAACAGAGCTATTCATTAATTAATTAATTAAATAAACCTAAGTATTACATAAAGTAATACACAAATTGATAAAATAAAACTAGTAAAATAACAATCAAATAAATTTAATAAATTCAATATAATTCATGAATAAAAACTGTAAATGTTTATTATAAAAAATGAATAAAATAAAATAAATTAAAATAAATTGAAAATAAAAATAAATATAAAATAACAATTTAAAAGTTATATAAAATAAACTCAATCAAATGTAACAAAATAAACTAACAAATAATAAATAAATTTAAATAAATAAATAAATAAAAGAAAAGAAATAATAATAAATTTATTAATAAAAAAAATTAAACCATACTATAATACTCAAAGAAGAAATAATAATAAACTGAATATATTCTTCAAACAAATCATAAATACAAAGGAGAAAAGGGAAACAAATACAAATCGCAGAATTTTTCCTTCCCTTTTCTCCTTTGTATTCACACAATAGTGACCCCATGTACGCACCCTTTGCAAACACAAGGGAAAGGCATATAGTGCGCATGCGTCTCAGTCATTTCCAAGCTGCTAGTAGCTTTAAAATCAAACTGACCTAGATATCCGCTTGAAGCGAAAAGCAGCTTGAAAATCCAAGCGCTTCATGCAACTAGCGCATATCAGCTTGGTGTTTAGGATAGCTTGAGCTTAAAAAATCACAAGCAACACGCTCAAAGCTTCAAGCTTCAAGCTCCAAGCGAGCTATGGGAATGCACCTTTAATGTTGTCAACCAGTTCGTCAACAGTGGCACAGCTCGACTGTTGCAACTCTTGCTTCATTCGTTTCCAAATGTTTTCAATTGGGCTTAAATCAGGCGAGTTGGTGGGCCAATTTAGAACGGGGATGTTTCTGCTTGCAAACCACGAGAGCACACGTTTTGCCATATGTGATGAAGCATTGTCTTGCTGGTATACAAATTCGGCGTCTTCATCTGGATACAAGCGTTCTATACTTGGAATGAGAAGATGTTCCATCATCTCAATGTACACGCCAGCATTAATGCTAGTTTTCAGGATGCAGAGATCGCCTCTTCCTTTGGAGGACATGCATCCCCAGATCATAACTTTCTTGGGAAACTTTATTGAGCGTCGTATGCATGTTGGGCTGAATTCTTCTCCCCTTTTGCGATAGACATGCACGCCTCCATCACCAAACGAGACAGAACGCAGATTCGTCACTCCATTTGACCTTAGACCACTCCTCCGTGGTCCAGTGGAGATGCGATGTCCCATTTACGAAAGCAACGATGCAAGTGAACTTTTGCGTGAAACTGAGGAAAACATTCATGGAAACGTTTGAATTTTTGAAGCAAGCTTACGGAGGTGATGCGTTTTCTTGTAAGCAGTGTTACGAATGGTTTACCAGATTTAAAAATGGTTTTCAATCAATTGAAGATGACACTCGACCAGGAAGGCCTTCGACCTCAACTGATGCCACTCAGTCAGAAAATCAAAGATCTTGTGTGTGCCAGCCATCGTCTGACTGCTGGAGAACTTGCAGAAGATGTTGGAATATCAATTGGGTCATGTCATGAGAATTTGACCAAAAAATTGAAGATACATTGAGTTGAGCAAAGTTTGTTCCTCGTTTGGTGACCGAAGAGCAGAAGGAACATCAAGTGAACGTTTGCCAGGAACTCCTTGGAAAAGCCAACGATTATGAAATTTTCATTCAAAGAATCATCATGGGACAAGAGTTGGGTTTATGGATACGACATCGAGACCAAAATCCATTCATGCCCAAAGTAACCACGACAGGTTTGGTCCTCTGTCAAGGTGATGCTCATCGTTTTTTTCGATTTCAACAGAGTTGTGCATTTTTAATTTGTGCCTTAAGATCAAACAGGCAACTGTCTGTACTATGAAGACATTTTGAAAAGATTGTGTGAAAAAAATTCGCAAAAATTCATGACAGTCATCATGACAATGCATCTGCCTACTCAGCCTTATTAATTCGCCAGTTTTGTACCAAAAATCAGATGACTGTCCTCCCCCAGCCTCCCTATGACTTTTTCTTGTTTCCAAAATTAAAATCAGTGCTGAAAGGATGACATTTCGACTCCATTGATGATATTAAGAAAAAATTTTCACTGGCATTGAGGGATATTCCAAAAGAAGCTTTCCAGAACTGCATAGTTGAGTGCGAACACCGCTGGAACAAGTATTTGAATAAAGGAGGGTGGTACTTTGAAGGAGACAAAGACCAATAAGCTATATATTAAATAAAAATAAAATTATAAAAAAAATTCTGTTATTTTTTGAACAGACCACGTAACCAAAAAAAAGGCTGAGTAGATGCACAGACATTGCATAACAAGAACTATTCCTGCGCACGTGCACTCTGTGCTACCAATCGTCTAAAAATGGCCATCTCTATCACATCATCTACAGTGGAAGAATAGCGAGCTGTTATAAGATTTCTTTATGCCAAAGATAAGAAACCCATTGAAATTCATGGGGAAATGGTAGAAGTTTACGATGCCTACTGCCTGGACTATTTCCAATGTGTGCAAATGGTGTACAATATTTCGGGAAGGAAGAGTTAGTATTGTCAATAAACAGCATTCTGGATGGCCTGCATCAGGGGAAATGCCAGCCGTTATCGAAGACCTTAACAACACAATTGGAGAAAACCGTTGCATTTCCTTGAAAGAAATGAGTGAAACGTTTCACATATCCTATGGATCTGTATGGGATATGGTGCATGAGAAGCTTGGATACTGCAAAATCTGTTCATGATGGATTCAAAAAGTCTGACACCAGAGCAGATCGGCAACAGAATGGTGTGCAGTCTACAACATTTGCAGCAGTACAACCAGGAATGGCATTGTCACAGGAGAAAAGTCCTGAGTCTTGCACTTCACACATAAGCCTAAAACTGCAAGCGTGATGTGGAAACATCCACATTCTCCGATTCACACAAAATTCAAAGTTTCTCCTTCAGCTCAGAAGATTATGCTTACAGTTTTTTGGGATATGCAAGGCATCCTACTCACAGAGTTCCTGCCTCGTGGGTCAACCATCAGCACCGCTACCTATTGTGAAACGTTGACTAAACTGCAGCTGTTTGGGATAAGCAACGAGAAAGCGGAAAAGATGTTCGACTTCTTCAGCTTATCGCGGTCCACCAATTCACAGCAGTGGTGATATGGGTGTGAATATCCAGTAGGTTACCAGGGAATATAGGCACAAAGACAGTGCCCTTAACGAATTTCCACAAGAAGTCACACTCTGTCAAATCTGGGGACCGGGGTGGCCATCCCATTAATTCAGCATCTTCTTTTCCTTTGCATACTATGCAGACACCACATTTGCTACTATTATCTCCTAACTGCAAACTACAGCAACTATGCATGTGGGATTTAAAATAAAAAAAACCTTGGGAGAGATTTATTACAAACTCTCTATTGCTGTAAGATTTATTACAATTCATTTCTTAGTTTATGTTTTATGAGTTTTTGAAATGTTTCACATACATGTGAATAACTTTGTATTATGTTAATAAATTTTGACTTTTATAATTTCATCTTGTATTTTCTGTTAAAAATCATTTTATACTTAAAGTCAAATAGGAATCCTGCGAATAATTTGACGTTCATAAGGAATATCAAAAAGCACTGGGATCCTAAGTTCAAGAAACTCAGAAGAAGTAAAGTTAGTACTGTACCACAATTTAAATGTTTTCTGCAGAAAATAGAAAACTAGTGAAGATGATTTTATTCTTATGAAAGGTCTTTTAATTTTTTTTTTTTAATTAGGTAATTAAAATAGAATTACCAGATTATGATGAAATGAGAAAGCAAAGTCAACTCCAACCAGATGAAATGCGACTCTTGATGAAGGAAAAAGGCATTGTACCCCCAAGGCAATGGTCAGAAAGACCAATCGTTATAAGTTCAACAGGTTATAATTCTAAATTTTATTTTATTTTATGGTTTACATATATAGTGTGCATGAGTTTCATGTGTTCTTGGAAATGTCTTTACATCATTTACAATAACAGATAAAAATTTAGGGAGAGGGCCAAGCCCAAGGGGCTCAAATACAGGAAAGGAAAAAATTATGTGCTCGTGGAAGTATTAATGTTTGTAGGAATTTCCTTACTATGTGACAAGAGTGTTTAGGATTGTGGCTTTCTGTAAGATTTTGTATAAGTGTGGGTTTAAATTCAGCATTGACAGGCTTTTGTGCAGTGAGTGTGGAATAATCCCAGTGGCAGAAACATTGACAGGAACAATGTGTACTCTAGTAACTCCCCAAAGGCATTTTATTTCTTGTGCAAGATCTATATTTAGTAATTTTTATCTGTATATGTCTTTTGTAAATTGTGTGTGTGAAATATCAATAATGTATGTCACTTTGTTTTGCTTATCTGTGTCTGGTCTGTTATGAGGGATAGTTTTGTCAGTCTGAAGATATAATTTATGTGTGCTGTTCTCTAAGATAGTGTCTGGGATATATTTATTTATGTCCCTAAGCTCGTGCATCTTAGCTAGATGTTGATGTATGATGTTGGCTACCTGGTTATGTTTGTGTAAATAGTCTGTCTGCTTGAGTATTTTGCAACTGGATATGAGATATTGGATGGTTTCCTCTGTGATTTGGCATTTCAGGCGACTTACCCCCTTCAAAATTGTCTGTGGCAAATGCTGAATACATGTAAAATAAAGCTATGTAAAATGAAAGCAAAACAACCAGTAGATTACCAAATTCTGAAGAAATCTTTATTTTCACTATAATTTTTTTTAAAGTACTATGCTGATGGCTTCAATTAATAAAATATGAAACTGCCTTTTTTCAGGTGGAATATTTGAAGCATATGTCCCTCCAGAGGGTGACGGAAAAGTTTCTAGCCTGTCACTAGTGGTAAGTGATATTTATAGCTTTACTGTAAGCTATTTGTGCCTATAAACTTAAATTAAACACAGACCTAGAGCATAATAAGGAATAGCATATACAGGGTGTATCAGGTTCGATGGTCATAAAGTAGCTGGCGTTGTTCTCCGCAAAATTCTAAGCATAATTTTCCTTATCCATTTTTCAAAATTCTCAAAAAAAAATGCTTGAAATCGTTATCCAAAGTTTGGCTATTACGACGTATCAATTCATTTAGAGCTCATTAAAGTAGAGCAACTCTTGTTTATTTTCGAAGTAAGCGAGTCTATTGACTCCGTCTCCTACCCTTTTATAGATGAACTTGCCTTCAGCAGGGAGGGAGCCAAAAAAAAATTGTCATTACGGCACAGATGAATTACGTCAGAATGCTTAGAATTATGTCATAATAGCCAAATTTTGGATAACGATTTCAAGCATTTTTTTTGGGTTTTTTGAGAATTTTGAAAAATGGATAAGGAAAATTATGCTTAGAATTTTGCGGAAAACAACGCTAGGTACTTTATGACCATCAAACCTGGTACACCCTGTATTACTAAGGTGACCAACCGTGCTTCTACTGGAAGTTCTGTATCCCTTTCTTTTTTTTTTTTTTTTTTTACTCCTTTGAAATGTGTACTATTAGGTTGGTGCAGAATTAATGGCCGACTGCATTTTTTAGATGTAGGTGAGTCGGTATGCGAATCATTTTTTGACTAACACGGCCATGTCTACTCAAGAGATACAGTAATTTTTGGGCTATAATATGCACCCCCCCACCCACTTTGACCCCACCTCCCTCCTTCCCCTCCCCTCCAAAAAAATTTTTTTTTTTTTTTAAAAAAATCGTATCTTCATTGAGCTTATTATCAGAATATTAAATAATATTTACATTTTATAATATGTAGTAGTGATTTTTTTTAACTTTTATTTATTTATTTTTTTCCCTGCGTATTATACCCCGAAAATTATGGTATGCGTCATTTTTGCATCATTTCAAATTTGGCCATATTTCTGGTGAAGCAACTCGAAATGTCATCAAAGCATGGGGTGATGGGACAACTTCCCAACATACAATGCGCAGATGGTTGAAAAATTCCGTGGTGGCAATACCACCCTTGAAAATGAGGATGGTCACGGCCATCCATCAAAACTGACAACAACCAATTGAAGACATTAATCGAAGCCGACCCATGTAAAACCCACACAAGAAGTTGCTACAGTCATTTTCCACTTGAAGCAAATTGGAAAGATGAAAAAAGCTCAATAAATGGGTACCCAAGTTCCACCAGAAGAAGGCTATGGTGACTTTTTGGTGGTCTACAATGAGATTCACTCATCACAGCTTCTTGAATCAGGGTGAAACCATTACGGCCTGGTCGATTTGATAATATTCACCAGAAACTTCAACAACAACAACCAGCATTAGTCAGTCAAAAAGGTCCCATCTTGCTTCTCGATAACGCTCTGCAGCATGTTGCAATGGTCACCCGACAGAAGTTAAGTGATCTTGGCTACAAAACTCTTGATCATCCAGTATACTCAACTGATCTTTCGCCGACTGATTACCACTTTTTCAAGCACCTCGACAATTTCATGCATGGGAGATGCTTCAAAAACCACGACAATGAGAAAACTGCCTTCAACGAGTTCATCACCTCCAGAAATCCAGAACTCTATGCCACCAAAATAAATGTGCTTGTGGCAAAAAAATGTGTTGACTCTGCTGGATGGTATTTTAATTAATAAAGTGTTGTTTGAAACGAGTTATTGCATTTTAAAGTAGTCACTACACACAGGTCATTAATTTTGCACCAACCTAATACAAAAGTACACCTTTTGGTCTTCACACAAGTAATTTTAATTTTTTTTTTCCTTTAATGCATTTAGTTTTACTTAAACTAAAGTAGCAAAATATAGTAGTACACAATAATTACAAAAGAAAATTAATTTATCAAATTATAATAATGTATCAAATTGGTCTGCCATATAGTGTCGCATTTGGCCCCTTGTTTACTGTCTCTTTCTCCCTCTCTGTAGGATGGTTAACCTACAAAATTTCAGATTATGTGATGCCAACTTCTGGTGACTGTGTCAAACTTACTATTTTCTCACTAGTTGTTGGCCTCGCTTCGCTCGGCTGTGCGTTTGTCTTATTTAATCAAATCAGAAAAAATAAAATAAAAAAATCAATTTATTTTAAACAAAATACTTAATTACAAAACTTCACGATAAATTACACTTTTAGTGAAATTTCTATCACTATTTTCGATCAATATTCCTTGTTCTTGAGGAATATCATGGATACAAATTTTCATATTGCTTTTAAATTTTGAACATGATCGCCCAAGTTACTCTAATGAAAAGCAAATAAGAGAGAAGTTTTATAAAATGTTGTCTTATTTTTAAGTTTTATTTAAGAGAGAAATAACTTGAGAGATATCAATGAAAGTTTTATAAAATGTTGCCATAAATTTGATGATTTGATGCATGCTTTGATAACTTCTTTTGCTGTTCTTCTTGGAACTACCAGGAAGCATTGTCGAAAATGTCCTCCAATGACTATCACCTTATTTCCAAATGGCTTATCTCGTTTAATCTGATTTTTTAGAACTCCATCTCTCAAGAAATTTTCTGTCCATCTCTGAAGAAAATTTCTGGATTTTTTAGAACTCCATCTCTCAGTCCATGTTTTGTTATTGTTACTTCATCGATGATTATAAGGTTTGGTTCTAAAACATCTTTACCTTGAAGAGACGATGGCTTAATTTTTGATGTTGAGTTTTCAAGCAATGGAACTGGCAACTTGAAACCGCTTTGAACTGTTCTACCTCCTTTCATGGGTGTTGAGGCAATTCCAGTTGTAGCACATGAGAAGACACTTATCTCCATTTCCTCGGATGAAATTCATTAAAACTCTATAAAGGTAGATCTTTCCAGAACCACCAGGTCCATCAAAATAAAATAATCGAATTGTGGCATTTTCACCTTAAACTGATTGAGTGATCCTTTTGAAAGTTAGCTTTGTTGAGTATTTAAAGTTGGAATGAGTCGTTCTGCTTCTCTTCTTTCTTCAGTTGGATTAAAAATTACTAACTCAATTGGCTGCCCAGTTGGCTCTGGAAGATTGAAAGAAGTGCAATTAAGATGATGCTGCTTGAGAACTGAAGGAATGTCGTGAAGAGAATAATTGAATGCAACATCTTCATCATGATCTCTCAAATAATCGATTGACATTGGTTGTTTGTATTGGTCCCATGAATCATTTGCATTTGGTTGGGGAACAAAATAAGCAGATAAAAGGAAAAAACTGTCTACGTTGAAATGGTGTGTTGAAATAATAGCTTCTCGTATACAATTTCACCATCCTTCGTCGTCATAAAAAATGCCTCGATGTCTCGTTGCTTCAACAAAAGTTGAACACAGTACTCCGTCAACAGTTCTTAAATCTTCAAATGATTTTGCTCCAGGAACATGATGTAGAAGAATACGAAGGCAGAATAATTTTTATTGAGCTAGATTAAAAATTACATTCATGCAATTGTATTAAAATTTTCACGTCTTTGAGGTTAAAAATATTGACATTTTACTATTAAAATTTTCAAAAAAAGGCTATAATTTTGTAACGAAAAATTTGATTGATACTATTTATATCTCGGTGAATAGAGCTAATTAGAAGCTACATTTCCCTTTTTATTTTGTCGAGATATCTTGAAAAACCTCGTTTTAAATTGAAAAAATGTAAAAAATTTGGCATAAAATCGACCATATTGACTGAACCTGAAGTCAATTTTTTTTTAAGTTAAATGTATTTTAGTTGTCTATTATTGTCCTATAAAGCATTTTTTGTTTCATAAAGATAACTCTTATGGCTTGGCTAGAAATAAGGGAAAGTCAATGATGACGGACAGAATAACGTAGATAGCAGATAGAAGATTTTAAAAGTCTGATAAGCTTACGTATATTGATAGCACAAGCATAAATGGCCAGAAACTGTGGACAAAGAGTAACTACAAAGAACAAATAAATACGAAATCACAATTCTACAACAAGAATTTTATAATTACCTCGAATGTACATTTCACTGACAATGTCAGCTTCTTCAGCAAGAATTTGGACATGCGATAGACGAGAGCCGAAATGAACAAAGTGGATAGAAAATATTAGGAGGTCAATCTACAACATTAATATACCTTCTGTGTACAATTTTTTTTTCCATATGGGCCCGGCGGAAACGCATTTGCGTGTCACGAATTTTTTTTTTTTTTTTTTTTATAATTTCTTTTGGGATCATTTATCTGTTTTTTCTGTTGACATCATTTGGTTGGTTTATTAAAATATTCTGTCTAGTATTAATTTATTGTTTTTGCTGTTGTTTGTTATATTAGTTATAGCTGATATTGTTTTGTGCTCCTTTTGTAATTAAAGGGGAAATATTTGTTTATTTTGTTTGTATTGTTTGAGCGGCAATGAGAAGTTATCACTGCATTGCCTGTTGCGTGTCGACAACAGGTGCGATTGTTGGGGAGCAGGCATTATTTTCTCGGAGGAGATTTCCGAGAAGATCATGCCCTGGCTCCCGGCGATTGTTTTTGTTGCGAAAAAAGAAATGAAAATGAGAAGAATATGTTCGTGAAAATGGAAAGGAAGTTTTGTTTTTTTTTTCTTGTATATGAAGTTTTGGCTTTATTCTCTGTCTGTCAGAGCAAGCATGGCAATTCATAAGCCTTAATAGAGAACGATAGTGGAGGTGATTGCCTGTCATTGTATTTAAAATATTAAATGATTCATTTTATGTTAACGTTTAGTTTTTAATTCCTAGTGAACTGTACATAGTTGTGAAATTGCAATTAATTATTGGAGTTTTGAGTTCGCGCTTAGTTCAACGTTAAGCGTTCGAATGTTTTGGAAGCCGCTCCTCTCAAGTTGCTGATGTTAAGTGATGCAGAGAAGTCGTCCTGGTCGAGTCTTGGTTTGTAAAACTCTACAATTGGGGAGTGACCATTTTATTTTCTTTTATCCGCACTAATGTGGAGGCCCATAAGGAAAAGATAGATTGCAATAGATAGATTTTGCCCCATGGGAATAGTATAAGCCGCTGTCATTCTAGCGTTGGTTTTACTGCAGGATTATTCATTCTGCTTAACTGAAGTGAAAGATTATATGTCTGCAAAGATAATGCAACAGTGGAAGCTATCCTAAACTTGAGTGCGTTAAATTGTTTCTGTGATAAATAAGTTTTTTTTGAGCTGATGTTCTTTAGAACTAATAAACTTTGGCTTGTTGAAATACTGTCTGTGGAAACGATGTTGTACTAGTTTTAGATTAGTGGATTAAGTATTTAATTATGAGACACAGCAGTAACAAGGGATGCAGCTGAATCGTACTCTATGATAAAGTGGTGGATTAAATCAGTTGTCACAGATTCCTGAACCTGGCGATCGGACAGAGCAGGCACTGCTGACACTTTTCATATGTGTTACGAGTCATTGGTTCTTGCCATAAACGCTGTTGAGGTGATTGCGTTCGAATGATTTGGAAGCCGCTTCTCTCAAGTTGCTGATGTTAAGTGGTGCAGAGAACCGCAGTGAGGTGCTCTGGAAACGTTGATGATCCGCCAAGAAGGGGTCTCAGTGTTCCTCCTCTTACTAGTATAGAAACTGAAGAGGGATACACGACGCAGGGCAAGCGTTATTAATTGGGCTGTTATTCGGAGATACTCAACGACACAAGGAAGCACCACGGGAGGAGCTGTATCCAAAGAGGCAGGTGACAGCACCCGGTTTTGCAGCAGTGAAGCACCCATTGCAACCCTTGCTATTTGCTGATTCGAAGTAACCTAGTGAATGGGTTAAGGTGCAGCTAGCTTCCTACATGGAAGAGTTACACTAGTTTTAGTGTCTTAAATGTTAGCTGATAAGCGGCTATAGATTGAGGGGCTCCTCAGTCATATGTGCAGGATGTGTGTAGTGGCATTGCCAATATGAATAGATCACTTGTAATGCATCTAAGAATACAGTATTACCAGTTTATTATGAGATTCAAGGGAACGTGATTTTATCTCGTATTATCCCAATTTTGTTATAATCCGATTGTAAGATAAACCAAGAATAGATGAAGCCCCCACTTAATCTATTCTTGATAAATGTAATGAAATAAGGGATAGGTACGCATTTTTTTAAACAAGAACAGTATTTATTCAGTATCTTTATTAAAATAATCCATGATTGTGGTTTGCTTTAACGATTAGATAAAATCGTTTCTAATAAATTTATGCATTTTGAAATACAATTCATAAATACTCTCTGCTACATCACCATGATTAGCTAAATAAGTATTTAGCTGAATCATCAATGAATCAATTTCCTTTGTTGTTGGAATAGGCTGTGTTTCATCGTCATCACTTTCCTTGCTCTCCTGTCCGCCATCTTGGCGTCGTCGCTCAGCATTTCCGATGTAACAACATCAATCTCATAGACGGCAGGACTGTTTTTATGATTGGTCCTCATTGCAGGCAACATTTTAGCAAAAATTAGGTTACTTTTTTTGTTAATGAATTTAAAAAAATGTTCTGATATTTTTAATAAATTTGGGTCAATTTAATCACGTAATAACCGGATTTATTATAAAAAATGCTCGTAATAAACATGAAAAATACACTGTAGGGGTTGGGATTGGATTTTTTTTTCGTATTATACGGGTGTTTGTATTAACCACGCTCGTAATAAGTAGGTAATATTGTAGATGTTTGCTGTAAATAAATTTTTATTTTATATTAATTTCATCAGAGTCCTTATTTCCTCGATTCAATCACACCCCGAACATCTGACTAGTCACCTCTTGTGGTATTAGGTACTTGTGGGAAGAAAGTTGAATAGCTTTCTTCCCACTTGGCTTATCTGGCACTACAATAGTAAACGAAAAAAACCTTTGTTTTTTCTCCGAAACGAAAGGCCATTGATTCAAAAATCCTTTTATACAGAATGTATATTAATGTTGTAGATTGACCTCCTAAATTTCAAACAAGTCTGTGATGACATGTCCGTGCCGTCCCCTTGTGAGTGTTTGTTTTTTTCACAATCCCTTACCGAGGAGGGTTTTTATCCGTCTCACCGAATCGGTCATTTACACTCTACCGTTCTGTATATATTTGCTTTCCACTTTGTTCGTTTCGGCTCTCGTTTATCGATTGCCCAAATTCTCGCTGAAGAAGCTGACATTGTCAGTGAAATGTACATTCGAGGTAATTATAAAACTCTTGTTGTGGAATTGTGGTTTCATATTTATTTGTTCTTTGTAGATACGTATATTGCTAAACAAACTTCTTTCAAAATGAATAGTAGGAATAGTGATGTTAGATATTACCATTAATATCTTGCCTAGCCTTGATAATGGTATAAACTGAAATGCTTCGGCATTAAAAGATCAGTATCCGTATCGTTCTTTTGGACCTATGTTTGTTTTTTTTTTAATATTATGTATATGCTATTATTTTTAAGTGTCAAAATGCGCATGTGTCCTTCGCTGACTACCAGGACAACCTATCATCCAAGGATACAAAACGTCAGCGAAACATTTGTTTTAATAGGGTACATTCTTAAAAAAAAGAACAAAACATTATATAGGTATTTTTTACATCTTTTTCAAAAGCCAGTCATAAATCATTTTCTAATAATCCCCCCCTCTTTAATTTTAAATAAACAACATTGAGCCTTTATGAATACCATTTGAACAGAAAAATTCATAATGTTAAGATTTGGTGTATTTACCATGCTTGTCTAGTATAGAGTATTTGGCAGGTGAGATTCAAAATTGGGGAAAGGATAAATTGTGTTTAGCCCAAATTTTTGTATGTAAACTTTGTCAAGAGTTAGTTTCTTATGACAACTAAAATCATTTTTGATCAAATAATCTATGCAAAAGCAGCTTCTATACAGGATTTTTTTATTAAAATTTTCCTGGAATTAATTTACTTCCTTCATTATCAAGTTTTACATTTTTTTTTTATTTTTGACACTTGCAGCCAATTTAGCCCTTGACAGAGTAGTTTAGAGGTGCCCAATTACTGTTGAAAATGGCTCGGGTAAATACATGCCTCTTATCAAGCATTTGCCCAATTATTAAAACCTAAAAAGAACAGAATATTTAGGTAAACTGCAAAAAACAAAAATAAAATGATCTCTGGCAGTAAATCATCTAAAATGCACAGTGGGTAAATTGTTAAATTTAATAAATTGAAAGTATCTGAATTTATTGTTAGATAAATTCAATTGGGATTACCAAATACAGGGTGTCTCACCTAAAGTGAACCAATAGCCAACTTCACGAAACAACATTTATTGCAGAACCATTGTTTTGCATTACCGTAAAAATATTATGTTCAAATAAAACATTGCTAATTTTATTATCCATTGTGTTTAGGAATGATTTCTGTTTTTTGCCTTTTCTTTAAATCCAAACACACTACACTTTCACTACCTCTTTCTCCTAAACAGTTGGATCAATTTAAAAAACACCATGAATAAAAGATTTATCAAATGTTGTGTACAATCTGAAAATACTACTAAAAATAGGGTTCCCATTGCACATTTCAAAGATGGCCTCCATATTAAAAAATGGCAGCAGTTGTTTTGGAAATGGAATACACATAAACCCTCGCATAAACGTACAATAATTCTTCCATTGAAAGTACTATGTCAGATTTGTATTTTAGAAGTTGGCTATTGGTTCATTTTAGGTGAGATACTCTATATATAAGGAGCGTTCAAAAAGAAACGAGCCGGAGGCCTAGGAACAGAAACCAGTACCTGTATGTCAGAAGTATTGGTCCCGGCTGTTGAGGCACTTGTCCCACTGCTACACAAGGCAGTGAATGGCTGTCTCGTAAAATTTCCGGGGCTGCGTTGTGAACCGGTTCCGCACATACTGCTTGACTTCGTCGTCCGAGGTGAATCGTTTGCCCCTTGGAGCCTTTTTTAGGGGACCAAAAATGGCGTAATCACAGGGAGAGAGGTCTGGACTGTATGGAGGGTGACCAAGAACCTCCCACTTGAATTTCCACAACACCCTTTAGGCCCTTGTCGGAACCACTCTTTGTTACACACCCAACGATATCACCATTCTGTCACAAGTTTGCACATTCCAGACTTAGGCTCGTTTCTTTTTAAACGCTCCTTATATATTTTAAGATTTGATTTAATAACCATAATAATGTCATCTATATGGCTATTTTTTTAATGCCTAAAAATACTTTAAGCGTATATCTAGAAGTTTCTTATCATGCATTCATTGAATTTTTAGTCAATGTTGCATTTTCATTATCAGGCAGTGAAAAAATGCAAGTAATATATTTTACTTTAATATTATTTATTATCATACAATAGGGAAGGGGAAAAACTTATGCGGCATTAAAATCATTCAAATTTAATGTAAGACTCTGCATCACTGCAGCATTAAAACCATCTTTGTCCCTTTCTGTTCAATGTATTTGTTAATGACATTGTTAGTAGCATCGATGTTCATTGCCTGTTATTTGCTGATGACATCAAGATTTTTAGCACTGTATCCAAAATCTCAGATTGTACCATAATTCAAAACTGTTTAGTGAAGATCATAGAATGGTGTTCTAAGAATTCACTGAAGTTAAACGTCGGGAAACGTGCAGTTGTAACTTTCTTCCGCTCTACTAGTCCCGTAACTGCAGATTATTACATAGGAATACTTTGCTGCCACGAAAGACTGTCATACGCGATCTTGGAGTAACCTTGTCTCGGGACGTTTAGGAGGGTTGACGTCTCTCTAACAGTTTTGCCTGCGAGATGGCACCCAACAATTGCACCTCTTTGGAAGTCTGAAAGCTCTTTTCTTTGGGACATTCTTACAGCATTCACGCAAGCATCATCTCATAATAGCATACTCTCTGTTATGTAGTGCTGGGAAGAATGCCCACAGTTAAATTGCAAAGGTGATATGGTAGTGTTCTGCAGATTAATTATACAGACATTTCTCATCTAGAGAAATTAGAAAAATGGGCAGCAAGCTTGCAACGAATTTATATTTTTTTTCCATCGTAGAAAATTTATTTCTTGAAATAAGTTTCTGTATAAAATTCGAAAATACTTTTATTTACATTTATATTAATTAAATACATAGTCCCTAATACTTATTGTTTATTGAGAAATGTCCAAATTTGCAAATTTGGGGGATTATGACTGTATGACTTATTTCTATGACTGTATTGACAGTGTATAAATATCCATTGTCAAATTTTAAATTTCAGTTACTGATATGAAAGAAAACACAATAACTCTTATCCAATTAAGATTTTATGTACAGCTTGGAGGCACATTTTGATACACTGTTGTCATCGTATTCTTGTATAATGATAGCCATATTATGGTCCAATGTATATCCAAGCTGTATATAAAAATCTTATGTGGACAAGTGTTAATCTTTCATTACATTTTATCCATGGTTTCGTTCTATTAAATTAGTAGTGCCTGAGAATGTTCTTAAGGAACCACAACACATCTGTTTTTAATTTGTATGAGGTCTAAATGTATTTTTGCTCAAGTGAATAAAACATTTTGTTCTTAAAATTATAAAGCAACAGTTTATATGGAAGTTATGCTATCTATATTTCTTATTTTTCAATCACAAAGATAAGCAGTTCAAAGTTTTTACCTTTTATTTCACCATAGGGAACAAAGCAGAAACTTGAATGGCTTCAGAAGAAAGGTAAATCAACAATGGCACTAAGGAAAATTAGAACATTTGATGAAGAGTTTGAGGTCGACGAGTTTACAGCAAAAGCACAAGACATTTATGTAGAAGCTCATAAAGCATTATCAGAGTATGTTTTTATTCATTTTAGTATCTACTTTAGTTATAATTCATTTATTTGTAATTATTTCTTTATTTAATTAGTTTATATCATTGGTTCTGAAACTTTTTCGACTTGCGAACCCCTTTCACAGAAATCTGAGTTGCACGACCTCTCACTTATAAAAATACATACAGTAGACAGCATGTAATAGACCTAACTTCAAAATCCATCATTACGGAAATATTTTGGCAAACCCCTTGAAAGGTTTCATGAACTCCCTGGAAGACCCCAGTTTGGGAAACAATGGTTTATATCACTAAATATTTATTGTGCAATTTTTGAGGAAGCTTTTTAGTACTGCATACGGAGAGTTTCTTGTGACATCCACAAAAAAAGATGTGGGTTGCTGCTTGAACCCAGCATGCTGTCTTCAGGAATGATCATTCTCCAAAACACATATCGTGTCACAAAGTAGTTGTGGATACATTAGCCATGAAGAAATAGGGAGAATCTCAAACATCAATGGAATTTTCTCGGATGGAATTTTCCATCTTCCCAAACTGTGGGATGCGTGTCTAAATGTCATGGGTGACTTCTTTTGAGAAAGTTTACAATACCGTTCATTAAAAATACTACTCTTTCTACAAAGTTCGCCAAAAAATGTCATCTATAATTTTTTTTTTTTTTGCTTGATGCCTGTATGAATTTAGTGTTACAACTTTTATATAGTATTTTCTTTTGCTGAAGTATGTATACATGATTTTGACAGACTCTATATTAGCTTGTGTTTCCAGTTTCCCGGCCTCTTTTTTTTGCAACACTTATTTGACTTGAACTGGCTTCATTTTAACATGCCTCATACAAATATGTTATAGTAATAATCAAGATTAATACAGTATTAGACAAGAATTTTAATAATAATAATTATTTAAACAACCCGCGGGTTGTCCCCCAACAGGCCAGAGCCCAACACGGGGTTTCTATAATAAAGGACAAACACAAACATCCATGCCCCAAGCGGGATTCGAACCCGCGACTTGCTGGTTGTGAGAGCGATAAGACCTGCGCCTCAGCGCTCTCGGCCAACAAGCTGGCCATGTCTTCAGGTATTTGGGTTGTTCAGGAAGCTCAACAATAACTTTGGTTTCAGTTGTCGCAAACCCACCATATTTAAAACAATTTTGAATTGTCTCTGCTGAAACTTACTGCCATAAAATTCTCAATAGATGCAAGGCTTCACTCAAATAAACAAATGAAAAAAAAGCACATGATTCCATGGCTCCTTGATTGGTGAAAATCTCCGATTGATTACATTTGCTTAAATAGAGGCCTTCTTATGAAGTCATTTGTAAATTGACATTTTTGATTGGTTTGAAGGATTTGATCCTTTGCACTTAGAATTTCTACGTAAAAGCGTAACTTCAGCTGATTTTTTAGAACATTATCCAAAGTTGTGATTACAAAAGAGACAGATTTTTTTCAATGTATTTGTATATAATTGTTCTGTTCTGGACAAAAATGATAATCTTAACGGCAATCACATTAAGCAGCACCCACTGTAGTTTATAAAATACAGTGTTTTGAAATCAAATGAATGATTTATAGTAGCTCTCCATTTTATTGTAGCTACTCCCAGGTTACTTATCTGCACTGTTGTCTATAATGTGGGCATTAGTTGGAAGTACAATCTTTATTTATTAAGGTCTTGCTATGGTTAAAACATATCATTGTGATTCAGTTGATTAAACACTTTAGAACTTTGTTAGTACAGATTCATATAATAAGGACTCTCAGTTTAAACGAGCCAATTTATGTGGCCTGGCCGAAAGGCCTAGGTTTTCTATACTGTATCTGACAGATAATAGGGACTCTCTTAAAACAGATCTGCAATTAATAAGGAACAAATATTCAGTCCAGTGAACCTAAGAACACCCTGGTTAAAACAAACTTGCAGATAACTTGGTTGCAGCCTTGTTAATTGCCTGTGTGACATGCCATGTCAGTGTTGTGTTATTTCTGGGGTGTCACATGGGCTCGACGGGAACCATTTGTATTTATTTTTAAGCAGTTAATCCTTGTACGATTTGTTTTTGTCTGTCTTTAAGTGAGTTTCAGTTTCGAATTATTTAAAGTCGTTTTCGTTGTTTTATAAAATTGAAGTTTGATTAAAGTCTAGGTAAATTTTGGATTTTAGTGTTTTATAAATTGTTTTATGCTTCCTACCTGGGTACAAGTTATTTATTTGCATAGTGTGTATTTTTGGTGATAGTTAATTTTGGAATGTGGAAATCGTTTTTGTTTTTTGTTTTTTTTATTAATGTTTCCCTTTGAATAATTTAGTTTTAATATTTTTGTTTTTCATTTATTTAAAAGGACGTTAATGTTTTGGCGACTGTGTTGCTCAACAATAAAGGAAGCAACAGGGGCCTTCATTGTTGGGGTTTGGCATTGTTTTTCAGATGAAATTCCTGGAAGATCTTTGCCAAGCTCCAACGTTGTATTGTTGTAGTCCTAGCTTGTTTTTGGAGAAAGTTTCCCTTCCGAAAAGGAAATTTAAATATATATTTTTTTGGTCTTGAACGAGGCAGTTGGAGTTGAAGTCGAGTTGCAATAGAGAGAAGACATGTTTTTGTGCATTCGAGCTATCGTAGAGATGTTCGATTTACGTTTTGAATGCATGGTGAATCTAATCTGCCATTGCTCCATGTGTTTTATATTCATTGTACAATTAGTAAATGTTAATTGTGCCATCAGTTAATTTTGCTACTGAATAATGGAGTAATTAAATTTATTTGTACGATGCATCGATATATATGGAAGGCAGAAGAGCTTTCACGACTTATCATGCAGGACAATTAGAGGCGAGTTCGTTTCATGCTATCCACTTGCGTCCAAATTGATGTCAATTTTAAAGAGACAGGCCCCAGCTATTAGAACCCCATGTTGTATGTGTATTGATAAGAAAAGGATCAGATTTAGGCTGCTGTGGTTCGAACTATTGACAGTCCGTCACGTGCCTTTCGCCCATGCCGACTTTTAAACGTTGGAATAGTGTTTGTGTTTTAACAGAACTGTTAGATGATCTGTTGGACACTGGCCTGTTGTAACTTTAATATTTTGAGATATTATTGCAAATATATTTATGCAGCTAGTTGGCTGGAATTTGCAAATGGGGTCATGTGCCACCTTGCGCTCCGAGAGGAGTAATAGGCTTGCAAATGTGAACTTGCAGCACCGTGAACTCTTCGTTTCCTAGTGTCAGTATTGAATTAATTGCTGCATAATTTCTACGTGTTATTAAGCATAGTCTACTGACCAGGATAGTGTGGTGTAGCTCATTTTTCAGTTCTAGCAAAGGAGGTGCCATTCGGGGTTACAGGTGCCATGGGTCCTCCCCATTGAGAAAAGGGCCATGTGATGCTTTCAAGCATTACGCAATTAGCAGTGGAAGGACACCTTCCGTTTGCAGAGTGATTAGTGTGCTGTGCAGTGAAGCACAAGCCAGTGGTCATGGGTGCCATGACCCGAGCAGCCGTGTTTGCAGCACTACTTATTATTCCAGTAGCTGGCTCATAATTGATGTGTTTATTGATTTTAGTTGTAATGCGACTTATTTTGTTTGATTTTGCTGATACTTGAACAGTTTTAGATCATTAAGGGCCAGTTCATTATCTACTTTCTCAAGTGAGTATTCTCAACTGAGTCTTCAGCAACAATGGAGTTGTATTGTTGAGATGAGGAACACTTGGTTACAACAATGCCACTGTATTGTTGCTGAACACTCAGTTGCGAAGTCTCAGCTGAGAAAGTAGATAATAAACCGGCCCTTAGAGTAGTTTTGAAATGTAAGTTTAACAAAAAGTATTTTAGTCTCGAGATATCTCAGGGGTTTATGTTTTTAAAAGTAAAACGTAATAATTAGAGATTTTACAATTTATTTGAGTAATGAATTATTGAATGTATATTACTTGTGACCCTGATAGGAAGCGAAATAAATGGTTATGAATTTAATTAGTGCAGTCATTGGAATCACACACACCCTCAACTAATATCAGTCCCGAACCCTTGACTCCTACCCCACCTAGCGGTAACCCTTGTGGGAGGGGTGGGTGGTCTCAACTGAATCTGCTAGTTTATTTTTCTCATAGGGGAGGAAAGTGCTATTTACAGTTTGAGAAAGAACGTGGAGGGCATGATGATAGAGCATGTGCATTGGTAAACAATAGCAGTGATGGTTTCTGCCTCCAACGCTACTTTCCTCCCTATATGAAAAAAAAAAGTGACTTACTCATGCCCACGTTTGTGAACTTTCAATTCGAACAAGAAATTAGACATGAGGTACAAAATGAGTAAACGCCAAGTCATTAGACATGGACTGGAAGTAATCCCTCATAAAGGATAAAAACAGGCAGCAGTTGCATCAGCATTAAATCTTTCAAATCTGACTGTGAATATAATATGGAGGGACCAAGATAAAATGCAGAAAGCTCACACAATTAGCAAATGCAAACGTTTGCGAATGGCTGCATTTGATGACATGGAAGAGGCACGATTGAAGTGGTTCACAATTAGCCTTAGTTAACCACTCCTTCGTGAAAAAGCAGCACATGAATTTACCAAACTTTTGAAACATGACTAGCTTCAGTGTAGAGTAGCTGGGCGGACAGGATATAAGACATGACACGTTTTTCATAACGTTTGTGGAGAAGCAGCTGATTGCAGTGATGGTTAAGACACGTGTTATGAAACGCACTTACCTACCCTGTTGTTGTCTTACATGCCACATGTCTTCACTGCTGGTGAGATGGGCATTTTTTTATAGAATGCTTCCTCACAAAACCATGTGTTATAAAGGCAGCATTGTCATGGTGGTAAGCAAAGCAAAGAGCAATTATTACCATGGATTCAGAAAAGTTGCTGCTGTTGGTGATTGGCAAATTCCAGTGACTTTGCTGTTTTAAGAACGTGAAAATGTTGCCTGTGGCTTATAAATTGAATTTAAAAAAAAAAGCATGAATGACATCTAATATATTCGAGGACTGGTTTCGCAAGCTTGATTTAAAAAAATTGGGTTAAGAAGAGATTCAAAATATCATTTCCGCCCATCCACTACATTCTCCTCCCTTTTCAGATGCCTCCCGTCTGAACTCTTAATAGTTTGTGATGAAAGAGACGACTTTCCATGAAGGCGACAGACAGTCTCCCAGAATATTGAATATTGTAAAGTGCTGCCGATCATCGGCATTTGCCCAGCACATCCAAAGTTTGTCATTCTATATCCCATCTTGTTGATCTTTCTACCATCCAATGCAATTAGGCTACAGCTGTGTGACTTGGGGATAATAAAAAATCTCAAGATCAAGTACCAAAATCCTTGAAAAAAAACATGTCTTTTCAGTTGCATTGACAGGGTTGCCACAGACCTTGAAATCCTTGAAAAGTCAGGGAACTAAAAAATGGTCAGGGAAATCGGTGAAAAGTCAGTGAATTTTGAAAATGGGTCAGGGAAAATTTTACTGCTGACTTGTTATCAGCTATCTATATGGCCCTATGGCCATGCCAATTTATCTTCGATCAACAATTACTACTAGATTTAGGTACAGTAACAAAATCACTCTGCAATATCGGCCGCCTTTGCTTATATTTCAAATATCGCTAGGAAAAGAAGGCCATATTAATTAATGTGGAGATACGTTTATTAAAAATTGATTACACTAGTCAACACACATTTTATAACTAAGACCACGCAAAGTGTTCTTGTAGTAATTTGTAGGTAGAATCCGAATCTGCTTTTAGATTTTTTCTATCACGTCAAGTTTCCAAGTTATGCACATCGAGACTTCTATGTTAAAGTAATGGGAGTGAAGAGAAGCGGCTACATTGTTAAAGTATCCATATTTTGGGGCCGAAAGGAAATTTACCAGGCCCCAAACACTGAATGATTTAAAAATGTTTCATTGTAAAACAAGAAAGCTGTGCATGCTAGAGAAATTTAAAAATTATTTTCGTAATCAGCAGAAAAAATACTACCAAAAGTCACCCACTTTCATTTTGTTACAAGAAAAATCTTAAATTTTGTTGGCCAGTGTTATTAAAGACTTAGTAATAAGACTTAAATGACATCTTGACCATATGTCACTTATACTCTTTTGGAATGACACATCTTAGCATGCCGACAGCACACTCATGTGCCGACAGTTCTTGGAATTTCACAACTGTTTTAGAACAGAGCAAACGTGAAGCCACAATACATATTCTGAAAGAACATGTACTACAAGATCATATACAAGAACAGTCTAGTCGGAGGTCTAGCTCACCTACAAACAAACAATAACATAGAAGCCTATTCTGAAAGAACTGTGAAATTTTTATATTTAAATGCTCATTCCATATTTAACAAAATTGTTGATTTCAGCATCTTGTTCAAAAATTTGAATGTCCACATAGTAGCTATAACTGATATTTGGTTAATGCCTGAGATTGAAAAAAATAATGTAATAACAGTTACAGACTATGGGATCTTTAGAGCAGATAGACATATTAGGGGTGGAGATGTAGCCATTTATGTTAAAGAAGAAATCTTGACAACTTTAATAGCAAATAAAAGTATAAATGGTGTTAAAATTTGACTCTCCAATGTCGAATACAAAATATTGATATAACACTGACTACTCTTTATCATCCATTGTACATTCCTATTGAGATTTGTGCTGACATTCTCACTGATTTGAAATTCTATAAAAATAATATTATCCTAGGTGATTTTAACTGCGTCGATTTACGTCATCTCCAGATTTGAATATATTATGGATGACAATAGAAGAATTAAATCTCCTTCAAATTATAAAGGTCCCTACACAAGTTACACCGAAAACTGCTACAAGTATTGACCATATTTATATCTCTCAGGGTCTGTCATGGAAGAATATATTGACGATGACATTGCCATGCTGTGATCACAAAGGAATCACATTCGAATCATCACATATCAGTATGTACAAAACTGACCAAAAACTAATTTGGAAATAAAGCCATCATATACTAATATGAATATAACATTATATAAATTATTATTATATAAAGCAGATTGGAGTAGATTTAAAACGTTGCAAGAACCTAACGAGAAACTTGAGGAATTTACAGGAATTATTATGAATTCCGCGATAAAAGCTGGAATGAAGTTAGTTAAAAAATCGAGAAACAAGAAAGCCAAACGCTGGTGGTCAGAGTTATGGCACAGGAAAGCTAGCTCTTATCACGAGTTTTTGGTAAATAAGAATACGACAACATTAGCAAGATATAAGATTATTAACAAAGAATTTAAAGTAGCCGTGTGAAAAGCAAAAAGATTCCAAGTGAATTCCCAACATAAAAATTTGAACATGTGGAAACTAATAAAGAAAAACACCAGTGGACCAAAAACAAAGCTGTCATCTGACAAACATTACGAATACTTAAGATGGATGAATAACCCTTGCGCGGTTCCGATACCGTTAAAACCTATCGAACAAAAGGAGAACAATTTAGATCAAATTTCGAATCCATCTGTTCCAAGTACCAAGACTATACAAAAAGTCATCCACACGACAAAAATGAAAGACGTTAATTATGCTTCAATTATACCTAGTAAATTATTGACAAGTATGGACCTTTTTGGAATTGGCAAAATTCAAGAACTTTGTGCATCCATAATTCAAGCCAAAAAATTTCTGGAGATAATGAAAATTGCGAATATAGTTCCATTTTATATGAAATGAAGTCCGAATGAAATCTGCAATTTCGTCCCATATCCATGTTAAAATCCATTACAAAGATAGTGGAAAAAAGTATATTCAGCGAATTAACTGATTACATCTGGCCCAAAGTGCCTATTCAACAACAAGGAAGTCGGCCAAATGTCCGGGTTAACTGGATTCCTATTCATCTGTATATAGAAGCAACAATGGCCTTAGATAGTGGTAACAACTTTATCATGGTCTAAACAGATATATCTAAGGCGTTTGATACCATCTCGCGTGACCAATTACTTGCAGATCTAAAGTCTTACGGAGTTAAGGGAAACTACCATTCCCTAGTAAAAGATTATTTTACATCCAGGATGAATGTCATAGATGGGAATCCTCCAGGATTGTATAAATCGGCCCAAGGAGTTATAGAAGGATCAAGTATTGGACCGTTATGTTATGCCATTGCTACCTCATCAATATACCAACATGAATTTAATCTTCAAATAAGTAGTTATGTAGATGATAATCTGCTATATATCTATCAAGAACAAGATAAAGAAAAGATCAGGACATTGGTTCAACAAGATTTAAATTGGTTGGAACAGTGGTATCAAATTCGTGGCATGAAATTAAATGCCACCAAGACAAAAATATTAAATATATCACGGAAAGTGGAAATCAAAGTGAAAACCTTTCTGGGTTTCACTTTCGAGAGTACTCTTCAATTCAGCGATCAAATTGATAAAATTATTGCGGGTCTTAAAAGCTGAAACTATTTAATTAAAAGACTCCGATCTACACAATCCCAAAAAGAACTGAAAGTAGTAATTGAGACAAAAATACTGCCGTTTTTATATTATACCGTAGTGGTTTGGGCAAGCACCTCTCAACATAACTTACAGAGATTAAAGGTGGCTTATAATGCTATTATAAGAACCGTATTTAAGGCATCAAGATACGATTCTATAACTTCCATATGTTATGATCAAAAATTACCAACCTTAGAAATTATATGTTTAACTGGCCTCCTTTACGAATTAACAGGCGCTCTTCGGAACGCCCAACATCCAGCCTCATTTATACAAAGGTGGTTACTGAAATCAATGAAGTACCGATTGACCAGAAAATATAAGATAGAACATCCTCAGACTGTGTCTACTTACCTTGCCAAGCATTTTCTGAACAACGCTATTTCCACTTGGAATACTTTACAATTGAAATTACGCAATATAGCAATCGAATGTAGATCACTCAACTGTCAAGCCACATGTGTCCATTTTAATAGATAGATTAGAAAAGTTTTATATTGAAAACCAGTGTAAAGTTTTATATTGGAAACCAGCTGTCTCCAAGTTTTTGACTTAATCAACGAACTAGCTATTATCAATAGATTTATGCTGGTGATAAACTTATCTAATTTAAGGTTTTAGATTATTCCCTTGGAATGCAATAATAATAATAATTAATAATAATATTCATTATATAAGAGTAGGAGTTGTAATAAAGTATATTAATTAAAAAATAAGAACTCCATTTAATTAAAAGAAATAGGAATAAAAATAAATAATAAAAACAATTGAATAAAAGTCACCCAGTGAAGAAATACAAAGGTTGAAGTGGACGAAACACAGATGAAACAAAGGTCTTGTGGAGCTTATGTGGATGAAACACAGATGAAAAACTGAAGATGGGATAAAAACCCAAAAAACGTTTATTAACCCGGCGTCACTCGCGCCAAATTTTATAACAGCACTACCCGTGCTGCGGTGTTTACACCGCACTTTTTAAAAGTAATTTTATTTGATAAAAAAAAGAACTTAGTGAGATAAAATAACATAAAATGTTATTTATTATACTTTTATAAATTTCTTTATGCCAAAATTCTTCATTCATCATCATAAATCATCATTACTAATCACATCATCGCGGAGAATGCATCACTCGCGCCAAATTTTATAACAGCACTACCCGCGCTGCGGTGTTTACACCGCACTTTTTAAAAGTAATTTTATTTGATAAAAAAAGAACTCAGTGCAATTTTATTTGATAACTCAAGATATTGCAGTTTATGACCACTTATACAAATTAGAAGAAAATAATAAAATTAAGTGATTTTAAAGTGATTTTCAAGAAATCATGTTTATGTCAAAAATTTACTTACATGACTACTCGCGCAGCGGTGTTTGCACCGCAAAGTGAAACCAAGCGTGGAAAACATAGCTTTAATCTTCACTTTCGATAAAATGAATGAGATCAACACCGGCGCTATCTGTTGCCAATAAGTTGTACTTGAAATACATGGAAGTCATCACAAGGTAGCGCCTCTGTATGATGAGCTATATCAAAAAAAATCAAAAAGTGCGGTGTAAACACCACTCGCGCGAGTGACGCCGGGTTAAATACATTTCAATTTTGTCATCTATGTTTCTACGGATCATCGGACTTTCATCATAGATCTTCTTCACCTGTTACTGTGTTTCTTCCTGTGTTTCGTGTAACATTTCTCCACAAGACCTTCTTTTCATCTGTGTTTCATCCACTTCAACCTTTGTATTTCTCCACTGGTTGACTTTTGTTCAATTGTTTTTATTATTTATTTTTATTTCTATTTCTTTTAATTAAATGGAGTTCTTATTTTTTAATTAATAATATTCATTACTTTTATATTCCTGGTCGTGCATCCATGGTATGCACTGTGTACCATAAAAAAGTGGTTTGTCTCTTGTCTGTGGTATGCACTGTAAACTGAAAACTAAAGGTCATTTCAAATTGACCAAAGGCTATGTAGATGCATTTTTTCTTTGCTCCATCGAACGATAAAAGTTTCAAATCAATCTTTCATAGACATTTTCTTGCCGTTCGCCATTTACGAAATTCATATGAAACTGGTAATTTTGGTTAATTTATGTGTATCATACAGGGTGTTCATAAAATGAAGGATAATAATTACATAGTGTGATTCCATCCATCAATCTAAGCAAAAAGTTCCTTAATGAAAATGCCTAAAACTCCAAATTTAGAATGGTGCCGTTACGTCATTTATGAACTTTCTGCACCAACACTTCACATAATGAACTGCGTTAAGCCATGAGAAAACGGTGGCAATTGTTGAGATTAAATGGATGTTTTCCGCCAGCTTTTAGAAAACTTCACATAATGTTTAGGCCCTTAAAATTTGAGTTTTGAATATTTTGCATAAGGAACTTTAAGTTTGTCATGATGCAAAGGGTCACGCTAGGTATTTATTATCCTACATTTTATGAACACACTGTATATCAAAACTATGCAGAATTTAATGTTTTATTGATCGCCATAGACAAAAAAGTGTTGATTATTAGTTTTCATATGAAAATCCCAACCAAGCTTGTCATGTTTTCTATAGTGAGGCACCATTTTTTTTTTCATAAAATGTAAATAGTGTTATACAATTTTAATTTTCATTGTTATATTACTATGATAAGTATATCATGGATGTATGTTCACCTGAGTGAATTAAACTACTATTAAAATTGTAAAACATGCATCTGATTTGGCCCCCTCCCCCTTCCCCTGCTGTGTAATTTTTTGAGTTTAGAGTTTGCTATAGATATGACGAAAGGTCAGGGATTTTTGAAAAAAGTTCAGGGAAATTGAAAATGGGAATCATGTGGCAACCCTGATTGATACAAATGGGCAATTAACATTCTGCATTCAGAGCAGATGTTGGAGTCTGCTTGGGGAGATATGATACAACAAACTGTAGCAAACTGCTTTAAGAAAGCAGGATTTGCTACCATGTTTGTGTAAAAGCCACAGTCACAAAACAACATCAAGACAAACATTCATAATGATGATGACATCCCACTTGAAAGACTGTTTTCAGCATATAGCATAACTTCTAATGATAAGGCTGTTGTAATCTGTGAAGTACCAAGTGACAGAAATATTGTTGAAGAATTTTTGGTGTCATGCAATTCTAAAACTATACAAATTTCAACAGAATGACGAGGAAACACAAGATGTTGTAAGGGTTCCATTGACTAACAATGCCATCCTAGCTATCAAAATATTGAGATGTTTTCTCTATGAAACCCGTCCAGTGCTATCAGCCAAAAACATCTTATGGCAGTAGAGAAGTTATTGTTAAAGAAGGTAAAAATAAAACAAACCACGCGGACTGACTTTTACCAATCACAACCATAGTATCAGCATAATTACATATAGTACTGTAAATTCTTTCAAATTTCTTCATTTTTCAAACAATTTTCAAATTTTCAATTTACATTTACTGTAATTTGAAATCGAATCTGTCTTGTTATTAGAAGTTATAGACATCTGCATTTTATGCTTGTACACTTTTTCACACATTTTCAGATATTACAGACCATGGTTAATACTGATTTTTTTGATGATCCACTGAAGTACGTGTAGTACTAATGTAGTTTTATTGTCTCTTTCTTAGTTTCATATAAAAACCAAAATATTTTTACCAGAGATAACTTTTTCAAAATTTGGATGCAGTTCAAAAGATAAACTGAGGTTATTGTTGTATGTTTGAAATTAAAATTATTGATTAAGACAACTCCCCACATTATCAAGTACATGTAACTATATACATTCTAAACCTTTATAAATGCCTTCCAAAAGTATCTGGACACACCTCCTTTATTATGATTTCAATTCCTGTGATACATTCCTTCACTTTTGATGTAAAAGAAAGGTAACAGTAGTTGATATGGTATTGACTCAGTTTTCCAGTATGCCAAAAAGCCGTGAGTTGCTAACTTTCACAGAAGAGTCATCATATGGTGCTGCGCTAGTGGAAAGTCAATTCGGGAAGTCAGAGTTTTGATCAAGCATCCTCTATCCACTGTGAATGATGTTCTACAAGAATATGAACAGAAAATGCAAGGTATACAAAGTTGCAAGATGTAAAATTCGAGGTCAAAGGTCAATTTGACACTACCATTGTTTAGCCCCTACTAATTTCCTATATGCTGCCTGCAACAGATCTGTTGTATCTCCACTCGTTTTGCAATTGTACGGGGAGTAACATACTTTTGACTCTCCCTGTATGTAGAGTTGTGCCATGAGATAAAAATGGTTGAAAAACACTACTCTAGATTGTGCCTAGATTACTGCATTTAAACAATATTAATATAATTTAAATTCTAAATTTAAAATAGCATAAGTAAGATATATTGTTTGGGGAATTTTGTTTCACACTGATAATACACACATTCTTCTCCCATTTCCATTGAAGTAGGTTTTAACTGATCTAATCCTTGCATCTTCAGATTCCTTCAAATTGTTTACAGCTGAGTTCACTCAACTGAGTTTTAAAACCACATTATGTTTAAAACAATTTAAAATTATTTTTATCCAGTGCACTCGCTTAAATTTCTAAATTTTTCATTTTTAGGAAAAATGAAGATAAGCTTCATGAATTAGTAACCGAAAGATGCTTTCCGGTAAGTTTTTTTATAAATTGTACAATGCTTACTTACGAGGGTCAGTCATAAAGTTCCTGATTTGGTATCAGATTAGTCCGTCTCTATGTAGTCGCCAGATAATTTAACTGTTAAACAAAATTAGCATTTTATGATAGTTCTTTAGTGTAAAAGAAAGCTTCTACCTATACTACAACCCTCGGAAAAAAGTATGGAATATTTTTCATTCTCTCAGTTGCATCTCACTATTTTTCATTTTCCAAGCTGATGGAGGTCATCTTTGACTCAATTTGGCTGTTGAAATGACCTCATTGTCATTCCAGAAACACCTCCCACATACTGTTTTTTTCCAGTTGAGGAAAAAGGAAGAAGTCACATGGTGCTAGATTTAAAGGAATACTGGAGGTGAGGTAAAATTTTGAATCCTAAGTTATGCTTCCTAACTGCGTGCTTTGTCGTCTCATATGCTGAATGTGTTGGCATGTTATTGTAGCTGAGCATACCTCTGTGTTTTGCTGGACAGCTTCCTGTAACTTCAACCCCGCGCCATTGCTCAGCATTCCTTTGCATTTTTCTGGACAGCTTCCCGTAACTTCATCAAGAGGCCACGGTAATAACTCCCCATTATGGTATTCCTTTTTTAGCATAATCCGTGAGGTTAATATACTGGGCTCCCAAAAAAACACTCACAAAGGAACCTCTCCAATTATCGTATTTATTCTACTATAATGCGATTCCACTTTTAGAGCTCAAAAAAATAGTAAATATTTTATCCTCTTGTATAATGTGGTCTTCATTTTTAACTTGTCGTGAGAAATAAAATATGCAAGAATATACAGGAAAAACTCTTTATTTTTTACAATTTTAAATATGCATAATCTGGATCTTTACACTTAAAACTTCAAAATGTGATTCATCATCATGTGTGTCTTCAAAGAGGTCCCTCTGCTCTTCTTCAGTTGCCTGACATCTGTATCCCATTCTTCTGGTGAACTATCATCTTGTTGCATCATCTTCATCCTCCCACAATACTGTATAATTAAAGTACTCAGTTGGCTGTCACATGTGTCCGATGAAAACAAGTTATTAATTATTTTCTGATCATTATTTGGTGTTTTAATTAATTGCATTGATTAAAAGTTAGTGTTTACATGATTTCTTTTGTTTCGTTACTTTATTGTGGTAATTGTTGTTAGAGGTTATGTTTTGATTATTATCTTAATGCTGTTTTAGCGAACGTTGTCACATTATAGCAATGCGACAGCGTTGGCCTCTGTTCAGAAGCTGGCATTATCTTCTCAGGAGAATTTCTGAGAAGATGACATCAGCTCCCAACTTATTGTTGCAATTTTTCATTGTATCTTATGCGGTTCCGGCAACGTGATGTAAAAAAAATAGAATTTGATATAATTGAGGCATGATTGCTGATGGCGTATGAGGTAGCGGTATGGTCGAGAATGGGGTGCAATCAGCGTTTGATTCGTTGAAGTTTTCAGTTCATCAGTGACTGTTGTTTTAAAGAGTTTGTTGTGTTTTAAGTCTAGTTTGTTTAAATAATATACAGGGTCTTTATAATTAAAGTTCCATTTTGACATGGCCATAAAAAAAAAAACTACTGGACCAAAAGCTATAATACTTGGTAATATTATACAAGAGGTCATGGGAAATTCATACCCACCAAAAAAAAAAATTAGTTCAAAAGGTCACCACCAGCATGGAATGGCGCTCTATGCAGTATTCGTATACGAAATTAGACACGAAGACACAGGTTAACAAGTCTTTAATCGTTACTAAAATTAGTTACATGTTGAATGTGGCCTCCACCATTTACTGAAAGCATGTTGAATGTGTCTTCGTGTTTAATTTCATATATGAATATTGCATAGAGCGCCATTCCATGCTGGTGGTGACCTTTTGAACTAATGTTTTATTTGGTGGGTATGAACTTCCCATGCCCACTTGTATAATATTACCAAGTATTATAGCTTTTGGTCCAGTAGTTTTTTTTTATGGCCATGTCAAAATGGAACTCTAATTATAAAGACCCTGTATATTTTGCTAATTTTCTGTTTCCTGGATTCTGCGGATGCATTCCATCCTCGGCAAACGAGGTTGAGAGGGGTCGACGACCCCTTGCGTGTGTCCGGCAACGTTCTCGTCCTGGTAAAGTTTTCCTAATTTCTGCCATAAATGATGACATCTGGATGAGATCGTTTTATTTTATTTGTTCTCTGCCATGGGATCCGCTTGAAGAGACTAAACTATTTTGCCCAGCCATTGTGGTGATAGTCAGTTGATGGCCCGGTTTTCCTACGTTCTTTTTGTCTGCTGTTGCACCAGTTCTACTGCTTGTGTGAGCTAAAGACAGAAAATAAGCTTTGCTTTGCTTACGACGCAAACTGTTTTCTAGGAGTAGTGTTGAACATTTTCATAATGATAAATCCTAGTTTAGTGTATTGAGACTGTATGGGCCTTTGCTTTAGTGGGTGAGCCCCAGAATATAGTCCGACGACTCGTTGAGTCATTGGCATGCGCTAAGGGTGAAGCAGTTGCTTGTGGTGGTGGCGGCTGTGCATTGGTGCTGCGGTTGAGCAGCCGAGCACGAGGGTAGTTTCCCATTTGGCTTTTGGTGTACAGAAGCATGCGCGCTGCATTATTTGGCATTGCTGCTGGTTGGAGGCAGTCGCCTGAGGAGGGTTACCGTTATTCCCCCTTCCTTACGGTGGTAAAAGAAATCACAGGGTGTCGTGGGATGCTGTTGTTTTGCACTAAAGGGGACTGTCTCTGCAGAGCAGATTGACGGGAGGGACCTGTCCCCCTCCTCCCCATCATAGGGCCAGGCTTCCAGACAACCGTGCAATCACATGCGTTCTGAGGCTCAGAACTAAATTCTGCTTGGTGTTTTTAGGGCTGCATCTGGTAATATGTTAATTTGAATAGAATCTTGATGTGGTGCATGATGTGTATTGTAATGACAAGCGTGTATAGTTAAGTTTTGTGCACACATAACAGTTACATAGTACTGGGTAAGAGGGGTTGTTCCAGCGCAGTATAATAAATGGTATGAGAACCAGTTTCACTGATGAAACTATTTGTAAATTTATTATTTAACCGGGTTATTAAAGGATATTTTTATAATTAACGTGGTAGTCAAGTGTCATTTGTCCGATCTCGATTATCCGCCCCGAGCCCCTGACAAATGTCCCTAGCCGATAACAGTGATTGTTAGTTTTGGTAAGAAAAGGTGGGAGGGGGAACTCGTTCCAGATGTATGTTATACGCTAATTTTGTTTGAAGTTCATCAGGACAGAATGCAACTGTTAGATTGAGGCAGTTTTGAAGTTGCCGTCTTTTTTGAGAAGTTATTTTCATATTAGCTTTTGACGACGAGAAATTCAAATAAAAAGTGAATGAATGTACTGTATAATGGACTGTACATTGTATATACTGCATAATTAAAGTATGTGGTGTATATTATACGCTAGTTTCATTTGAATTTCATCAGCCCAATGTTAGTTTTAAACCCCCCCTCCCCGTTCTAATATTTTACTTTTGTGTAATATGGTCTCACAAATTTAAGGTGCTTTTTTTTTAGGCCAAAATTTTTTGCATTATAGTACAGGGTGAATCAAAAGTCACAGTACACCCTGTTTTTTCGAAAACCTTGCAGGGATTGGGAAATCTGAATATTCCAGTAAGGTATGGGTGAGGTGGTCTATCTTTTACGATATGTACCGAACATGGCAGCCATCTTCAAATCGGCCATCTTGAATCTAAGTCAATTTTTTTTTTAATGGAAAGGGGATTGTGTGATTTATCAAATAACATCAGCATTTTCTGACAATTTCATTCCTGTAAACAGATTTGAAGTAGTAGTCATGGTTCAAAAGTTACAACACATTTTGTTTCATTTTGTAGCAGGTAACTTAAGATGGTTTTGACCACGGAGGAGAGAGTTGAGGTCATTTTGATGTCTGGAGAACGAAGTTTCCGTGTCATAGCTGCAGATTTTAACAACCGGCACCCAGAAAGACCTCAAATTTCACACAACACTGTCAGGTGCTTAATTAAAAAATTCCGAGAAACTGGGACTGTGGTTGACAAGGCACGGAGCGGCCGTCCAATAAGTGGTACTGACAACAATGGTTTTGGTGTCCTTCGTCAAAAGCCCACAATGCAGCACACGACGTTTATCAGCAAAATGTGGAATCAGCCAGTCATCGATCGTACGAATCCTTCATGCTCATCAATGGCATCCATTCAAGATTCAGATACTCCAGCACCTAGCAGAAGATGACCCAGACAGACATATGCAGTTTTGCACGTGGGCCCTAGAGCAACATCGACAAGATCCCTCTTTGCACAAGGTATCTTGTTCAGTGGTTAGATGTTCAATTTCCTGGTCATTGGATTGGCTGACGTGGTGCTGTGGAATGGCCACGCTGATCTCACACCACTTGACTTTTCTCTGTAGGGTCATTTAAGGCAACTCATATATGCAGAGAAAATCAGAAACAGACACCATCTCCAGCAATGCATTGAAGAAGCGTGTGCCAGCATTTCTGCGGAAATCCTTCTGCGAATCCATGCCGATTCGATTCAGCGCCTTCAAATGTGCCATGACCAAGAGGGACACCATGTTGAACACATTAAATGAACAGTCCAGCCTATAATTCCAAACAAAATGTGTTGTAACTTTTGAACCATAACTGCTATTTCAAATCTGTTTACAGGAATGAAATTGTCAGAAAATGCTGATGTTACTTGATATATCACACGACTCCCTTTCCATTTAAAAAAATTGACTTAGGTTCAAGATGGCGGCCATGTTCGGTACATACCGTAAAAGATAGACCAACTCAACCATACCTTAGTGGAATATTCAGATTTCCCAATTCCTGCAAGTTTTTCGAAAAAACAGGGTGCACTGCGACTTTTGACTCACCCTGTAGAATAAATACGGTAATACAGAGGGTTGTTAGGGATCTATGGTAACAATTAGCATATTTAAATGTGGCATGCACATTCATTTTATGTGAGCTATTGTATGGAGTATTGCTAGGGGTTGGTATTAAAATAGTATTCAAACAGCAAGCTAAAAACATTGGGTTATGCCACCAAAAATTGACAAGTATTGGGAAACAGCCCTTTCCAATGTAAAATTCAGCTATTCTGAAATTATGAAAGCATGCAAGAAGCGGGGCTTCGTAGTTTCCAAGAACAGTATTTCAAGTGTACTAAATAAAATTGGCAAAACCAGAAGCGGCGCCATTCCTGACAGTAAAAAGCAGGCCAATCCGAGACCATACATAAGCTGTACTCCTGATGTTGTCTGGAAAGTTCAGCTCTCCTGACCATTACATAGTAGGTAGGAACATCTGTTTACACGGTAAACACAATATCAGCCTTGATTTACAACTGGAGAAGCGATAACAAGAGCGACGTTCATAAGTTGTTGTCCCACCATGTTTAAGAGCGATGAACCAACTGCCATATACTGCATGAACTAAACCTGGCGGATGAAAAGTGGAAATATGTGGTCACACAAGATGAGGTGCACGTTTATATAAGTGACTGCAACAAGAGCTAAGCCATTATTTACCACCCAAGAGGTTCTAAGAACAGAAAATGGTACCGTAAATGCAAGGAAACATTTTAAAAGGTTTCATGATTGTGACAGGATATAGCTACAATGGCAAGTTAACTTTACACAGAGTTGAGTGAAATGCCAAAGTCAATGCGATGCACTATCAGACTAAATTTCTAGCCCCAGTATTTACTCGTGACATCCCCAGTGTGTATGGTACAGAGGTTAGCAAGATATGGCTGCACCAAGACAAGGAGTCGAGTCACACTGCCACGTCAACTCACCTGTTCCTGGAATGCATGCAAGAATATACCAGAATCCACTCCATTCCATTCAGCAACATATCAGTCAAGCCGCCAGATGCATTGCCTATGGGTTTTTGTGGCTTTGGCCTACTTAAATGGATCCTCGAAAGAGATGACCACGAACAGTGGAGGGTCTTTGGAAAGCGTCTCAACAGCAGAAGTGGTTACAAATAGAACTTGGGGTTCTGCATTCCAGCTTCCTGCAGTAGAAACTGCAATGCAGGGCAATGGTTAAGCAGGAGGCAAGGCGAAAGAGGTTTGATTGAACACACTCGATGGTGGCGAAAGACGTTTTCTAGCCCTCTGTAACTTTTTACCATAGATTCATAACAACCCACTGTATATCCCGATTTGAATGAATTGGGAGGTATGTAGATCTGATAGGAGTATACCATGTGTTTCAAAAGTTCCCGAACTGCCCCTTCTGTATGTAGGGAAAGCCTAACCTATGACAGCAGGAGTAATGTTTGGCCAACCACTAAAATAAACAATGTGCTGAAATAAATTACATAAAATCAGTTTTACATAGTGGCAAAGTTTCTCAAATGTGTTAATTTTATTTTTACATTCCCAAAGGAAACAGTACATGTAGGTTACACCATTTGCTCAAAGTGTTCACCGTTCACCTCTTGGCAATATGCTAGTTGGTGCTCAGACGCACTGCAGGCATTGATTAGGATTGCCTGAAGAATATTTGCCATCACCTGCCTAATTCTTTCCTTCAGTTCGTTAATGCTTGCAGGGCATGTCTCGAAGACCCTGTGCTTAACATAGCCCAATAAGAAAGAGTCAAGCGGGGAAAGATCCGGGGATCGAGGCGGCCTCTCAATGCTTCCCCCTTCTGCCAATCCAGTGGTCAGGGAATACTTCGTCCAGATACTGGCGTACAGAGACTGCGTAATGGGGAGGAGCCCCATCCTGTTAGAAACCAGATGTCGTTTTCGTCTGCTGCCTCGGCAACAGCTGGACCAACCTCTTCTTCTAACAGTTGAAGATATTTGGGGCCATCCAGTGTTCCATCAATGAAAAAGAGGCCTATGAGATTAGTGCCCATAATGCCTGCCCAGACGTTTACTTTCTGACGACGCTGGGTGTGGCCTTTCACCCATCCAATGTGGATTGCAGTCGGATAAGTAACGGACGTTGTGGTGATTTTGTGACGTGATGTCAGTGTGTTTGTTTTAATTTTTTTTGTTGCTTTTGCCATTATTTCTTGCATAGTTATTTTAAGTTTTTTTTTTCTCAGCATTTTATAATATTTATTGTATGTTTATAAATTTTAATTATTTTATTCGTAATAATAAAGCGTAAGTTTTTTTTTTTTAAGCGAAGGTTTTGAATAATGATCATCAACAATAAGTTCTGCTAATGGGTTAGCATTGTCGAGAGAGAGGAGATTCTCGGAATTTCTCAGATGCTAACTCATTAGGAGATTGTTGTGGTTTTTATATAGTTTTTTGGAACAGATGTAAAAATAAAGAGATGACTTGCGTTTTCTGACCGGTACGGTCGTGTTAAAAAGAGTAGCTAAAAGGCATGGTCGTTAGGCCTATTTTTAGCGATCTCGTTTGTTCCACTTATGAAGTGGATGATCGCCTCACTTATTAAAATGAAATTAAGTCACAGTGATGTCGTTCCCACAACGGAAAAACTAGTTTGATGGCAATTAAAATCAATCTTTGTTGGTTTTCAATGCAACTTTGTACTTCAAAGAGGAGCCAACCATGATTGACCCAGTGTTTGATGTCAACAGCGATCGATTCCCCCACGTGTTTACCAGGGAAGCTAGAGTAGCGTGATAACGTCTTCGCGGAAAGTTTGTTCAAGAGAAGATTGGTGAGTGTTGTATTGTTTATTTTGACGGGCCTCCGGGAATATTGACAGTGGATAATTCGTTCTTTCGAACAATCGAACTCAATGTCCTTGACTCTCGATTAGGAAAATGCAGAAGCATAATTGAGTAGTGATTGATAATAAAAACTGTAAACAGTCTTTAAGTGAATTAAATGAAAGTGTTTCTTATGGAATTACATTTTGTAGCCTTATATGGTTAGTTATTAATGCTATACATAGCCAATAACAATGATGTCTAAGTGTGAGGTGGCACAAGGGTCTCGCTATCAACAGTTGGTATTGGGAAGTACAATTCCAGAAGTTTTTTAAGCGGTGGTGTCTCCACCTGGGTGTTAATTGCAAGGGATAGTGAATGTTAGGCCATGCTTGGCAGAGAAGGGTTAATGTGTCTCCCCTTCAAATTAATTAAAAGGGTTCACACGGCGTTTTCTTGTATGTCAATGGTGACTATTGAGCCACGGAATTACACACTCACATCCCATTAACTAATGATGGAGTACCAGTGGCAGGAACATTGTGATGACAGTCCAATGTGATTCAAAGCGGGCCTTTGTAAAGCCACGGGCAGTGTAGTAGGTAGAAAGGAAAAACTGCCGAGGAGACGAAGCCTGTTAGCAATTAAGGAAAGTTTCAGTATAGTTTAATAGGGGCCCCTAATATATATGTGTTTATTGGTTTATGGATATTTTGTTGTAGCAAATCAGTATATTATGAATAAATAATGGCAACAGAAATTCTAGTTATTTTAATAATACCACAATACAATGTGTCGCGTCTAAATCCTTGACAGGTCCCAAGAACCCGTAATCGTTCTAGGGAGTGTGTGAAGGTTACATTTTGGGAACCCTATAATAATAACAGAACCTCCTCACCCTCCGTGGAACATCACAATCTACCTCCCCATGCAAAGTGAACATGCATTTGTCGGTGAAGCAAATACGACGGGCTAGCGCAGCATCTGCATTGCATCTGTTCATCATTATCTCGCAAAATTTCACTGGATCCTCGCCACCGTCTGTCATTTCTTGATGAAATTGCATCTTGAACGGTTGGAACTTCAAACCATGCAAGATGCGCCACACCGATGAGTGGCTGATTCGAAGGGCGTGTGCAACGGCACGTGTCGATTGTACGCCACAAGCCCCAATTGTTAGTACAATGGTTGCCGTTTGTTGCAGACCTGTCCCTGTACGTGGTCGACCTTGCCGTTGTCTGTCCGCATCACTTCCTGTCTCTCGAAATCGTTTCATCAGAGTCGAAAGAGTACTTGTTGAAGGCTTCGTGCGATCAGGATGCCGGGCATGGAATTCATCGGCGGCATTGTTCAATGTCAAATCCCCTCTCGTGCAAAGGAGAACCATCTCTGCTCGTTCTTGCATACTGTATTTCATTTGTTTGTTTTCACGCAATAAATTCTTTTGAAACTGTTACTGTATGGGTATAAGCTTAATACCGTAGGTTATATAAATAAAACTAATAGTATTTTTTACTTTAACTTTTTATTTCACTCTCATATTCGTGTATTTTCATATTTGAATAGTGGGATTCATAACGACTGAAGCATCCATTAATTGAAAAAAAGAGGTTGAGAGACAGTGGCTCATGTCTACCAGCCCTTCAGCATACCTACACAACAGTAAGTTATGCAGGGAAAGTGATCTCCTGTGTTCGGGAACTTTTGAAACACACTGTATAAAAAACAGTTTTCAGTGAATTTTACCCCTTTATAGGCTTTGGTTGTTACAATTGAAAACTATTTTTCTTATTGTATAGTAGAGTCGAAAACTTCAACAAGCTCACTCAGATTTTGTTGGCATTTTCCCTGTCAAAAACAAAAAATCTGATCACTCATAGGTTTCCATTTTTTTTTTTTTTTTTCAAATTCACTGCCATGCTGTTTTTGTCTCCCTGGCAGGAATACTAGATATTAATTGAGATACCAGTAATTATAGATCTGTGAACTCTCCTAGAATGTGCAGCTTTTAAATGCCCCATTTTGCCAACATATTTTTTCGGTATGATCTCAGGAATTTCATGACCACCCATCGTATATATTAAAATTACGTTATCTGTGTAACTTTTAAAATTTAACATTATAGGGCGCAATGCAGGAAGCAATTTGCGATTGCAAGCAAGCAAAAATCAATGCAAGAAGCAGATTCCTCACAACTAACTGTTGTTATCCTGGTAACGTTCGGGAATCCAAGAGCTCTTGCAATCTTGCTAGACCAATGTGGCATTCTTTACACTACCCTATCTTATGAGAAAAAAAAAGGATGTTTAAAAATATATTTAGAATTATGGGTACAATAATGACTTTAAAACAGCAGTAGCAATTAATAGATCAGGGAAACTGTTAGGATGAGGCAAAAGTATTTATTATTTCCTTTCATTTGCGATAACAAGCCATCGCGATGGCATAAATTTTACTTTAGTGTATATTTGATCCATTTTAACGACAAGTATTTTTTTTAATAAGATAAATAAATTCCTTCGTATAATTTAAATCTGCTTAGAAATATCCTTGTAGCCTATAAAGAAACTTGCAATTACTTTTTTAATAAAATACGAAACAGAATTTGAACCCCGAGTCCAGAGAGATCGTTAACAAATTGTATTTCTCGTTCCATGAGTCCCAAACAAAGGAGATGGGATCTTCATGCCAGAGCCTTGAATAAAGCACGTGCATTCCTTCCAGGTGGTCTTGATCTCTTCCAAGCAAATTCTAAAATGCTATGATTGATTAAAGACCAGGATAACCTCAAAACCAAAACTTTTCGCTGGGATTGGGACATCATAGGATGCAAACTGCTTCTTGTATCATATTTTGCTGGGTCTGGTAAATCAGCCCTCTGGTAAACTCTCTCGCCTAGTAACTGCTAGACCTTTCCTGCATCGCACCCATATTCTTCCAGTAAAGAGGCTGATCATTTGGAGAGTGTAACCTTATCTCGGTATCTATGAGATTCAGTCTTTGGACTGATTGTATGATTCTTGGTTGGGCATGAAGAAGGTTTTAAAGCATAACTTTATGGTCACGTATAACTTTTTTTAAATTTAATGACTAACATATTAATAACATCATGGATTATTTAAAAAAATTTTAATTAAAATCCTAAAAGTATGAAATGATGAAAATTCGAAGTGCAAGGTCCACAAGGTTCTTGGACACCAGCTCTGCATGCCGAGAGGGTTAGGGCGTAGGCTTTCTAGTTCTCGAGTCCGCCTGGCCGTGGGCATGGATGTTTGTGTTTGTCCCGGGCTGCGTACAGATAAAACTTGTGTAAAAGGCGCAAAATGACCTTAGTAGTCGACGCCAAAATTTCTAATAAACCAACCAACCAACCAACTCTGCATAGTGCAGTAAAGTATTATCATCATCATACAAGTAAATAAGTATACAGGGTTATTCAAAATGAACGATGCAAAAAGAAAAAGTAGCGGAGATCACTATAATGAAGATACTTAAAAAAGATAGATATTAAATGAAAGGTAAGCTCTTCAAGTTTCACGTGGCAATATTGAAAAATCCAGCAGTTCTAAAAAGCTCACAGAAGTGCGTTTCAACCACCTATCTCGACCTGCTGTCACAGTGGTTGTTAGGGCCAATGATGACCTAACGGCCTGTGATTTCTATCTGTGAGGCTATGTGAAGGATAGTGTCTTCGTACCCCATTGCCGCATGATTACAGGATTTAAAGCGGCGAATGTCCCAAGCGATCGATGCAATTGGTGAAGGGGTGCTGGAACGAGTGTGGGAAGAATTTGAATATCATTTAGAGTCTGTTGCGTCACAAAGGATTCCCATATAGAGAGAAACTTGGAGAGTTTATCTTTCATGTGATATTCGTATTGTGTAAATATACCGATTATACTGGTAGCAACTATATTTTCTTTTTGCACATTCATTTTGAATAATCCTGTATTGCGTGTGAATGTGTTCGCAATGACTTATTTATGTGAAGGCAGTAATGATTATAAGTGTGAAAAATTACGTTGACAAAAATACGGAAAGCTTTGAAGAGGAATTTTCGAATGCCTTTTTCGTTCAACCGTATAATTTCAAATCACTGCGATGTGATTTCATTAGATAAGGAAATAAGCAGACAACCATTTCAAGTTCCAAATTTGCAGGTGTCGTAGTAACAACAGACTGATAAGCTTTTAATAACCAATGTAAATAAGACTATAATTGATATATTGTGAATAAAACTTTATAAATTTTTGTGGGATTTCATGGTATGCGAGGGAATGTTGACATTGCTGGATAACGTCTGCTGTCATTATTATGCCACATCTCAGATTTCAGTGTTTAATAAGCATACTTGGACCAAAACTTTTCCCCATCATTTTTTTATGGTTATTTGCCCTGACTTTATAAAATGTCTCTACATATTGTCTCCAATTTAGATTTTTGCAGAAGTTCACGCAATTATATCAGGTGACAAATTTGGAGGGTAGGATTCTGTTGAATTTTGATTAAAAGAAAAATACTTGTGATTATATCATAGATTATATCAATAGATTATCTATTGTATTCCAGGGTTTCTGTGTCTCGTTCTTTTCTCTTATAAATATTATCCTTGATTATATCATACAAATTCAACATCATTATGGCAGTTGTTAGTATATAGAATAATTTTCAGTATCATAAGATGGATAGCAAAAATAAATAAAAAATGAAAAAACTTACTGTAATTTATTTTATTCGTAAATAAACTTTTATTTCTCCCTCTGTATCAAAAAGATTCTCTCATTTTAAAAAATATTGTTCTACTAAGCTCCATCAGTCGTCATCTTGTTGGAATTGAAAGAAATGTGGGAATAGCATTGATATACAACCCCTGGTAAAAAATATTTGACATTGACAGGCCACAGACATATATATCATTAAAAGTCAAATAGACTATTCATTTCCCCCCCCCCCCTTCCGAGATCTCATTTTTGCTCCACCTCATAGATGGGAGCCCGACAATTGGGTGGAAATGCAAATTCGATCGAGATTTTTAAATCACCAAAGAATTTAAGTATTTAACTGTTGTTTGTTTATAATTGATTGACACATCTTAATTGCAATTACAAATCAATTTGCTTCATTCATTTTAGGTCGAAGTCACTTATATGCGGGAATCTTTTATTTATTGTTTATTAGCTTACAAATAAATGAGATTATTTCTTTATTAAATGATTTATTAAATCATTTTGTTTTATTGCTAAGAGTTCCATTATTCAATTAAAAATACTGTTATCCTTAAATTACTACTTAAGCTCGTCAAAATAGGCACAATAGGAAGTGGCTAGATATATATTTTTTTTGACTTAATTTTGCCCGGTGACCCCCCCCCCCCCCCCAGCCGGGTTTAATATAAAAAGGCTGTTGGAGAGGAGGACAGAGGGTAGAGTTCATTTCATTTTTAGGTTGAAAAGGTTGATCCCTAATATAACTACTTCCCCCTCCAGCTTTTTAAGACAAATAAGTTTCCCTTCTCAAAGAGAATTAAAATGACTATCTTAAAAGTTTAAGTTATAATACAAAATTATTACAAGTAAAATATAACTATACAAAAACAAATAAATTACAGATAAAATATACAAATAATACAAATGAAATTGTAACAAAAAAAAATTGTAAGATATAATAAAAATCAAATAATTTTCAAATTTATTCTTCATCACTTTTTTAATAATAACAAAAAGAAAAAAATATTGCATCAAGAAAATTTGTTCAGTTATATATTCCTCTCAGTTTTTGAAATGATTTTCAAAATTCTGTACAAATTTCATAAGTGTTGAGTTTTTAATCCTGTTAACCTTTTGGGGGATGATTAGGGGGAAGCTAAAATTTAACGGAGGTCAAATGGTTATATTATAGTGGCTAAAATGAAGCCACTATAGTTATATTAACGCTTTCAGCCCAAACACGAAATGAAGTCTACCCCCTGTCATCCCCTCCAATCATCTTTCTATATTAAAGCAGGACAGACTGTAGTACACTTTCCCAAAGCTGTATTTTGTTTTGATATATATTCTTTCTGTAATTTATTTATAATTTTTTGTATATATTTTACTTTTAATATTTTTATATTATAACTTTAACGTGACTGTACACTTTTAAGACAGTCATTTTAATTCTCTTATGTAATAAGGGAAACCTAATTCTCTTAAAAAGCTGGAGGGGGAAGTGGTTATACATGTATTAGGGATCAACCCTTTCAATCTAAAAATGAAATGAACTCTATCCTCTGTCCTCCCCTCCAACTGCCTTTTTATATTAAACCAGACAGTAGGGGGGGGAGGGGGTCACCGTGCTATATTAATAACAAATAACATATCTATCTACCCAATACCTATTGTGCCTATTTTGATGAGCTTAAGTAGTAATTTAAGAATAACAGTATTTTTAATTGAATAATGGAAATCTTAGCAATAAAACAAAATGATTTAATAAATTATTTAATAAAGAAATAATCTCATTTATTTGTAAGCTAATAAAAATAAATAAAAGATTCCCGCATATAAAGTGACTTCGACCTAAAATGAATGAAGCAAATTGATTTGTAATTGCAATAAAGATGTGTCAATTATAAACAAACAACGAGTTAAATACTCAAATTCTTTGGTGATTTAAAAATCTCGATCGAATTTGCATTTCCACC
>JAHWFO010023080.1:219928-237744 GCA_023313115.1 Rhysida immarginata | reverse complement strand
GGGGGGTGAAGATCCTGAGTCACTGATGAGTCGCCCATCCAGTGACTACCCGTGCCTGATGTTGCTTAACTTCACTGAAGTTGTGTTTCAGTGAAAGCCCACCAGGCCACGGCCTCCCCCACAACTCGTTTGCTATTCAATCAAACATGGCAACAGCTGGTAACGAAACAAACTATATCAGCATTGATAGGCAGCCCATTAACAGGTAATTTTAGCTAGGCTCTAGTAAACGTCGCACCCCTGTTTTTTCACTCAAAATTGGGTACAAAACTTTGCGATTTATTCTCAAGTATTTACGATAAATACCATCTGTGAACAGAAGCGGCAGCAGAGGTTTGAAAGCTTGATTAGCCAGTCAGAATGTTGGAAATTTTGTGTGTGCCTAAATTGCCCCATATTTCCCAAATTTTCATAGATAACTTTGAATAATTATTAAATAATTAATATGTACAGTCATTTAATTTTTTTTCCTTTTAATTTCCGAAATCACTGTACTTTAAGCCGATCATCAAAAGCAAAACCTCTTTTCTCCAAAGAATCTTATAAATGGAGAATTTAAAAAAATAATGTTGTTCATTATTAAGAATACAATTTTTAACATGGCTGTATGCCTTAAATATTTTAATACCTGCATGTAACTATAGTGGAATACATTGTCAAAGGATCGAAGAAGAGAGTCACACTCTGTTTTCCATGGAGTGGTCCACCATGCAGCACTTCCATGGCGATGCAAGCTTCCAGTCGCAACTTCACGTTGTCACAGGCCTTCTTGCACATGTCTAGGGGAATTTTGCGAAATTCCTCCGTTATTGCTTCCCGAAGCTCTGGAATGTTATGGTTCCTATGGCGGTAGACCTTGTCCTTGAGATATCCCCATAGCCAAAAATCGGGTGATCTGGGGAGGGGGAGGGGGGGCACTCGACTGGACCGCATCTGCCGATCCACCGACCTGGAAATGTTTGATCCAACCAACTCCGCACAGTGAGAGCATAATGCGGTGGTGCCCCATCCTGCTGCCACCACATGGTATCAAAATCATTGCGTTGCGTCAATAGGGGATACACAGTGTTTACCAGAAGGTCATGGTAGCTGTCTCCTGTGACTGTGTCTTCAAAGAAGAATGGGCCGAGTAGTCCATCGTAACTTACGCCGGCCCACACCAAGACACCAGGGGCGAGTTTTTGGACATGAGATTGCGGTTTAGTAAGCATCGCTCATACGTCAAAATTACGTAATGTCAAAGCCTTCCTACGGTAATTGCTCTGATCTTACGCAATTTTGACGTATGAGCGATGCTTACAAAACCGCGATCTCATGTCCAAAAATCGACCCAGGGCTCTCGTTGTCTACTTCCAATTCAATGTGTGGATTGGTTGCATGCCAATACACGCAGTTGTGGCATATCCTGAGACGTGAAATTTTGCCTTCTCGATCCATTCCACATGGCGCGCTAACTCAGGATCGTCCTCCAGCATTGCAAGTCAAGTTTCAGCAAACTCCAATCGCCTGTCGGGATCATCTTCGAGCAAGTGATTTGTTAAGCGAGGATATGGCCTCAGTTTCATATCCTTCAGGATTATTTGAATACTCGTACGAGAAATGTCTAACCGAGCAGATAGCCGCCTTTGCGACTTGTCCTTTTCTCGAGAACTGGCCAACTCATTTTGCAGGCGCACTTTGTTGGCGTCAGTAACTACGGTCTTGGTTCTACTGCGTTTACGCTCTTCAACGCTGCCAGTTTCATCAAACTTCTTGTTTACTTTCTTGACCGTTATCAACGAAGGTCCGGGTGTCCCAAACTTAGCTGCCATACAACGTTTCACTTCTGAGTAATTGTTGGTTGCTGAGTACAACCTCACACAATCTACCTTCTCTTCCAGACTCAATCGCTGCGCCGCCATCTTGATATGGACGATCCTCATGATTCGTGCCTTTTTTGCATCCCCTTGCTCACATAATGCGCGCAATTTGAGTTGCATCAGTCGTGTGTGATGCACACATGGCGCTTTCAAAGATTGTATATATTAATCTGGGCCACCCTGTATAACAAAAAATACATTGCAGAAGCAAGTTCAAATTTACATGGATCCATACTGCAAAGAATACATTTATATGATCTAAACTTCAATATATTCAATTAATAAACGGGGAAACCTCTTGTCCACAAAGAAATTTTATTCAGCATATACGTATGGACCTAGGAGAGATACCCTAGGGACCTGCGCAATACATAAAAAAATTCTTTTTTAGACAAGGTAAAAATGTAACAAAATAGAAAAGAACACAAATTCAAAGAAACCTATACAATAGTGAAAATTACAAGATCAAAGAAACGTTATACAATACTACAAAATTGGAAAAAGAAAATTAACGTGAAAATTTAAACAATTGAATTAGTATAGAATATTTGATGGGGCCTGAGTCTCCGTTCATAAGTGCGTCCGGGCCCTTTTTGCCAATTTCAAGAGTCTCATATGCATCCAACATATTTCTATTCCTGACCTGTCTTAGCAGGTGACAGTCTTTCATCAGTACGTTGTGCCCCAATTCCAGCATATGCTTGGCGACTGCTGATCGTTCTGGACAGCCGAACCTAGTGTGGGCCATATGCTCCTTGAACCTTGTCGCGACATTTCTACACGTGGCTCCTCTGTAGACCTTTGGGCAACGACTGCAAGTGATCTCGTAAATGCCCGATTGCAATAACGGTGGTGTCTTATCCTTGGGGTTTCCAAGCATATCTCTTAAAGTATTTGGGTTCTTGTAAGCTATGCCCAAGTTTGCTTCCTTGAAGATAGGTTGTAGTTTTGCGATGAGTTTCTTTGTTGTACGATATCGGTATTCTGAATTTTGGGGCTTCTCTGTTGCTGAGTGTAGTGGAGTCTCTGACCAACTTAGCAAATTTTCTCCTGCGTACCAAATACTTAATCAAATCAGGTTTGTAGCCATTATAGGCAGCTATATCGCCCTTTTACGTGTTACAAAAATTTCCGATCGCCCCTTAAATAGACAGGTTCTTTAAACTGCTAGTTAATTTGCATAAACTATAAGCTCCACAATTCTTGTACTTGTATACTGTGGAGAACTAGCTGGATTTTTCTTGATATCGAAAAAAATCCAAGACAAATTTTTTAACTGCCAAAATCGGACGTGATAAAACAGCTAGTGAAGAACTTCGCAATTTAGTGGTGCAGAAACATTTGGGAAAAACTTTCAGCTCGTAAAATAGCTGCCGATTTAAAAATCTGTCAAAGTGTAGTGGTGGAAATAATCAAGAAATGGAAAACAACAGGAACCCCTTTGACAAGCAAGCAGAGTGGTCGTCCACGGAAAACATCAAAACGAGACTATAAACTCCTTCCAAAAATTTTAAAAAGCAAATGTCATGTCACAACAGACTGGTGTGAAAAAACTGGCGTTGTTGTTTCAAACGCGACTACGGGAAAATATTGGAGTGTTTTTTGTTTTTTTTTTTGGAAGGATGGAATGGATTAATGACATTCCATTTACTTTCAATGGGAAAATTGATGTGATACACGAGAAAATTGAGTTACGATCTCGGCCACAGAACGAAATAAATTCGTAAGTCAAGAAATCACTGTATATGAATGCTATTTGTGTTTTTGGGTTTTACACTGCTAAAGTAAAACCTTTACTAACAAATCTGCAAATGATGAAAAGATGCAAGTGGGCTAATGAGCATCTTCAATGGTCCTTGCAGAAATGAAGAATGGTCATCTTTAGTTATGAGTCAAAGTTTACGGTTTTGTGTGGTGAAGAAGGCTGAAAAGTCATCCGTAAGAAGACTGAAGCATACGCACCGGAATGTCTCGGTAAAAGTGTAAAATTCCTGATTCGATAATTGTGTGGGGCTGTACGAGTGCACAAGGTGTTGGGAAACTTAGTCATCAATGGAACGGTAAATGCATCTTCCTATCAAAACATCTTGGAGGAATGTTTACTTCCATCTTTACTGCAGCTAGATAGAGATAGAAAAGCGGTTTTCCAACAAGATGGGGCAGCGCCATATCGAGCTCTGATAAGACATGGCTTCGTGTGAGAGGCATCGACCTACTGTAAAACTGGCCTTCGAACAGTCCAGACCTTTCACCAATTGAGAATCTTTGGAGAATTTTGAAACAAGCTGTCAACAAGAAGAAGCCCAGAACAAGAGAGGAATTGAAAAATGTCGTGCAAACTGAATGGGAGAAAGTCCAGGCTGATGAATGTGAAAAGCTAATTTCAAGCATTCCAAATCGTTTGCAGGCCATTATTTCTGTTAAAAGTGGAAACACCAAGTACTGATGCAACGCATAAAAGGGCGATTGCATTTTTTGCAACGCATGGATGATCAGTTATTAATTTATTTTACCCATTACAATCATGTAACAATTTAGTATTATTTTTCCTAGAACCTTCTAACAGTCTAAAACCCATTAGACAAATGTAGAATTGGATTCGCTTTTATTTTTTTTTTTACATACTTAAAAATAAAATAAGGTTAACATAAAAAGTCAGGTGATCGTATATTTTTGCAAATGAGTTGTATATGCAGTAGAAAAATAGCTGGAAAATAATTGTGAGATACCCAATGAATTATATTGAACGTTATCATCTAAATAGAGGAGGGTAGGTAATCGTCCGATTTTTTTTAGAATCATTATAACTCCAGAATTTTTTAACATTAGTCATTAGGATTAAAACAGTTAGCACATTGGTCACCTGAAATTCTGTTACTACTAGAAATATTGTTCACTGATCACACAAACAGGTTCATGTAAAATTAATAACAAATACTGTATAATATTCTTGAAATAAATTCAAGCAAATCAAACCCTCGCCTAGTGGTTAATTACAAGTTTTTTCGACTGTGTAAGACATTGAACAATCAACATATGTTTGCAGCCATAATAGGGAGCAAATAAATAATAATGATTATAAACTGGAGAACTCTCCAAGCATAGGTAATGATTTTTCGATTGAAAAATGGAAGGAAAAATTCTGCGACCTGGATTCGAACCAGGGACCTCGCGACTATCATGGCGAGTGAACCAAATTCAAACTCGACATATACGTACTCCTCTCATTAAGACAAACTTTTACAAAAAAAAAAAATGACCTGTTTGGCTGTGATGAGCAGTTTTGGAGTTATTAGTCAGGCTTCTTGTCTACCTCAGTGTATTTCATTTGGTATTTATTCTGTAAGGATGAGCTTTGTGAAAGCACTGCTTCAGTCCCACCTGAACAAATGTACACTTCACTGATTTTCGTTGGAATGGTGTTTACAGGACTTATAGAATGGTCATACCAAAATTGGTGTTGATCTGATAAGCAGAACCTCATTCTGTAAATCTCTTATTTTATGGACACCAGTGTATATTTATTTCAATTTATAATTGCCATTTGTTGATACAAGAAAATTTTAAATGTGAACTTGTATTTGTGCTCATTTAATTAAAGCATTTCAATCAATCATGAAATGTTTTTAACATCAGTACTGGATTTACAAAGTCAGTCATTCTGTTGCACTTCAGATTTGGATAGAGCATCAAAAAGTGAGTAAAACTATAATGGGCACATGTCCTAATTTTTCGGAAAAAAATTGCTAAAACAATATATCCAATTAAAGTTAACTGTTACATTAGCCATGTTCCCGAATAGATAAGACATTTGGACCTATTATACTTTTACTTTATTTTGACTCCAGATTCGGGTAGAGCATCAAAAAATAAGTTTGAAAAGAATTATCGTAGTAAGATGGAACGACTTCAACATTTTAAATTGCTTTTTGATATTTGAAATCCTGAGACAGTGCTTCTGATGAGTAGCTTTGAAGACATTTGTTTCAGCATCTACTTTTAAGTTGTGAAAAGTCCCTATATTGTGTCGATTAATGAAGATAGAGGCTTTACATTCATTTTATTGGAGAAACGGCTAACAACCAGTTTCGCCTTTCATACGTGGCTTCTTCAGGTTGTGATTATGATCACACAGGCCTGCGAAATTGAAGTTTTTCACTGATTTTTGTATTATTTCGAAAATGACTTCTCACGAACAATTTTGCATGTACTATCTGGCAATAGTGGAACCTTTCACCCTGTTCTTCGCTGATTGATCCTAAATTTTCAGGGGAAAAATCCACATGTGAATGAAGGAAATGTATTTTGATACTTGTGGAGCAACCCAACGCTTGAAATTTGTCCAGCATATTCATTATAAGTCGGGATCCTTGTAATTACCTAGAAATTTACTGATGACATCTTTGAAAACAACCCAAGCTTCTTTTTCCTTTGTTGTCATGCTAGTCTCAAATTCTTTAAGCTTGCGGATATCCAAGTAAAATTGAATTTTTCATTATTATTTTTGAAATTAGCATCAAAAAATACATAAAGTTAAGCTATCAATTCCCTTGTATTTTTTCATCGCAGGCCTGTGTAATAGAAGCTGGGTATAAAAAGAGAATAAAAATTTCTCCAAAGCTTCTATCTGCTTTAAAAACTATGAAAATTTTCAGTGGACAAATCCAATGCATAATATTCTAACAAGAGATTAATATGTACTACTATGTTTTCTTAGAAGCAAACCTCACTACATATGTTAATTTTTTTTTAATACAGGAAATGATGTTTAATGTGCAACGAAAAACTATCTTATGGAATTTCATGGAGCTAATGGAACCATCTCGTATTGTTCACATCAGATGTACTGATGTCATTTCAAAAGAAAATGTATTCGCACAAATTACTGTACGCTTTCATGCTAAACAGGCAAGTATAAAATAAAGATTTATGGTAGCTATGAATGGTAAATGATAAAATTGATTTCTCATGTCTCTTGTCAGACATTAGCAGTGTATGATCGCTTTGGACGCCTCATGTATGGAAGTGAATCAATTCCAAAAGATGTCCTGGAATATGTAGTTTTTGAAAAACATCTTGCTGACCAATATGGTAATTGGAGGATTCATGGCAAAATCATCCCTGACTGGATGCCACCTAAAGACAGCATTCAACGTACTTTTCGGAAAGTAGACATGCAACCACCAGCATCTGTGGTGCCGCAGGGAACTAATGACAAGATAGAGAAAGCAGTAGAAAGATAACCTTCAAAAATACATTTGTAAATATGGAGTGATTTTACTAAAATTTATTTCAAAATTCAATAATGTACATTGAGTGAAGCAAATTTATATTCATTTATACAATTTTCCAATCTTTACAAAATAAACCAAATGAACAAAAATAAGTGTGTTTTTTTTTTTCTCTTTTAAAATAAATTTTAAACTTGCATTATTTTCATTTAACAATACATTAAAATATATCTTCCACTTTAAAGGGGGAGGAGGGAAATGATACTGAACCAACAATTAAAAATTCTAAAATTTCCAACACAGTTTGCCCTTTATTAAAATTTCTACTAACAAAAAGTGTTTGGTAAACAGTCTTTATACTTTTTTTTTTTTTTCCACTTTAGTATACAAAATGTACAAGTTTTTTTTGTTCTTCAGAACAGTACAAAACAATGTGTATTTTTTTCATTGAGAGAAAAAATTAACAGGATATAATAAATTATGAAACTCCATCATGAAATGCACAAATATTTATTTTTCCGCTTGAAAATTCAATCCCCATGATTTATGGGTTTTGTTATAATAAAGCCAATACAAAGTAAAATAGTCATTTTCAAAATTAGGACAAAACCAAGGGGGAAAGAAAAAAAAATCGTCCTTAGGTTTTATTTGTTCATAAACCCCATAAAAGATATTCTTTATGTTAAATGTACATACAAAAAATTATCAAAACAACTCTAAAGGTTTCCATTGTGGTTGAAAATGCTGATGTCAACAGTCAAAGCATCATGTACAAAGCAAACAATTTCGGAGGGGCATTTTTTTCTTCTTGCATTTTCAAAATGTATATGCTCCTTAAAAAAAAATCTTTATATCCATGCAAACTTTCTAAAGCTTTTTTCATTATTCCATTAATTTCAATACCATCATCTAAATTTAAGTTTTGTCAAAAGGAAATTTTTTTATTTTATTTTTTTTTCTTTTTTTTTTTTTTTTTTTTTACTTTGGGGATTTTTTTCCTTCAAATGACTAGATCCTCTAGGAGGAAAAAAAAAAAATGCCTTTAACATCAATCAACCAAATAACAGACTATTCTTTATTGTACTTAAAATATATTTTTGTTAAATGAATATTGACAAAATACACCTCCTGCTTTCTTTAAGGATCTGTATAACATGTTTCAGAAATGGATAATGAATTTATGAAAATACTGTAATTACTTAAAATTTTTGAATAGCTGTGAAATTTTAATTAAAGAAATAAAAAACTAAGTGGGAAAAGAAATGGGGAGTGAAACTGTAATTATCATCCAGAAGTGATTTAGTCTTATTTTTCAGTGCTTTAAAAACTTCTTTGGGGAATGGGAAATTAAAGTATCCCATGAAGGAAACAAATTATACGATGAAGTGTGAGATATGTTAGGAATATAGGCCTTGCCAACAAAATATGAAGAGAAATTCAATATGCTTTCCAAAATTTTCTAAGTCTTATTTCTTAAATACAATTTTTTATAGGAGTTTTCTGATAAATTTTTAGCACAGGATGGTTATCGTAAGCACATTGTTCCTTTCTATCCCCATCTTTACAATCCAGGGAAAAACTGAAATCTAGATTCAAACAAGTGCATAAATAGCATTCAATCACTTCTGGATACGTCTCTTACTATCATTAATTATACTTTCTCTCTTTTTAATAATTATAAACAACTACACAATAATTTCTTTTTTATTATCTAGTATTGGTAAACTTTTTTACTTTATAAAATCAAAGTATGCCCTCCCATGCCCAATGAGCCTTACGTGGATTTCACATTGTATGTAGTGATGAGATCATTCATGTTGATGTTGAAGTCCATAGGTATGTCTATATCACCCGAAGCCAATTCCGTGGAGGCGAGGTCTACCAAATCTGTGTAATCCAGTTCCCCAGATGCCCCCGGGCTGCAGAGGGAATAAAAGAGCAGTGTTAGGATATTTACCCAATGGCAGTTTTACAGGGAGGGCAGTAAGATGCAGCACACTTAAACATGCAAACACAAATCACAGTTTGTTTTTTTTTTTTTAAAGTTTAAGATATATTAGAAAATATATTTACAGAAGAATTACAAATTAATTCGAAATTTGTATAATAATAACATAACAATAATAATAATAATAACAAAATCCATTACTATTAATGAGGGGGTCATGATTTTATGTATTTCAAAAAATGCAATTTTACAAGCCAGCTTGTCATATACTTTGTAATATCTTAAACTTTTTAAAAGCATCTCCCCTTCCCCTTTTGTTAAAACATCTGGTATTGAAATTGTCTTTTTATACCAGCTATACCTTTTATTTTCATCTCACTTTAAAAAGGTTATTTTTGAAATGAAGCATTGCTAAGCAAATGCTGGCCAAGAAATCTACAAGATGGTCGCTACTGATCAGATGCTTCCTCTACTCCTAAAGGGATTTTTGTTTGATTAAATTAAAAAAAAAAAAAAAAAAAAAAGATACAACTATTTGTTATTTGAAATTAATTTCCTTTTTAATTAAATAAACATTAGCACCATCACTGCTGCCCAACCCTGCAAAATCAACGCTTGGGAAATACTTGCAACTGCTCCTCTGCTGCCTTATTTTTATCACCAAATTAATTTAAAAAAAAAAAAAATGTATTTAAAAAAAAAAATTTAATTTTTTTAATGAATCAAATTTTATGAAGGGAAAAAAAAAAAAAAGACCGTGCTCAATAGAGACAGTTTCAAAAAATTTTCACACGTTAACATCAAAAAGGGTAGGGGTTATTAAGAGCGACAATCTTTGATCAAATTTAAGGCACAGGATTTTTTCAGAGCCATTTATTATTATTATTGTTGTTATTATTATTATTATTATTAAGTTGGAAGGAACAAACAACTGTCTAGAAGATTGATGTAGAAATTTTTTTCTTATTTAATAATAAAAATTTATGTTTATGCATTAAAGAAAAAAGAAAAAAAATAATAAAAAATAGCATAAATAATAAGGTACACTAAACTGAGAATTATATAACTTATATCTAGACCCTAAAGAACCTTTTATCTGGCATGACCTTGCAGTAGTTGGAATTTTTTAAGGGGAAAAGGAAAAAGTGGTTTCTTGTTTGCTTGAAAATTCATCAAAATTTCTTAATTCGTCTTATAAATTTATGTAAATAACTTATACATGTCTCCTCTTATCTTATGTACAAATGTATACAGTATAAAATTGAAACATGTTACTATGAGAGTCAACAGGAATTTACAAAACATGGGAAACATTAAACCCATTACTGGCATTCATTAGTGATTTTATTTTTTAACATGATTAAAAATAAGGTTTATCATAAAAGCAATATAATTCCAGAATATGACTACCCTAATGGATTTCGATGTGTGTTTTCATTAATTTAAAGGGAGTCGCCAGTGAAAAAAACTTTTCCATGTTTTTACTTAAACATTTATTTTTTTTTTTTTATTGAATAGAACATTAAAAAAGAAAGAGTTTAACATATAGTAGTTAAAATTCTGCTTATTAGGTTCCAAGAAAAAAATATCAAGTCAAAATTATGGTCGTCCTCAAGAAAAAGCAGACGAAATAATTCTTTCCAAAAAAGAAGTAATCATCCTTTTGGAAAGGTTTTTGTGTCAAACGAAACTTAAGACTGTGTTCTTGGATAAACAAAGCTTTTTTAAATATGAACAATAGTTTTTAAATGGCAACATTCTAACGGCACTAGCGTTAACCAAGTATTCTGATTTATTATTATTGTTTTTTCAAAAAACATATTTATCTCTATTTGGAAAAAAGCTCTCTGTCATATCCAAGAACATTATGTAAAGGGCACACGTACAAAAAAAATTTTTTCAATTCCATGCATAACTTTTCGTGTAATGCAGTTTCTTGTGTGGATTGGCGAGGTAAAAAAAAAAAAATGAAACTGAGAAAAACGAGTTTAAGATTAAAGATCCTTTCTCTCATAATGTAACGATTAAATCAAAAAATGAAATTTAACCATTAAAACCTTAAAAAAAATTCCCCAAAAAATATTTATTTCACGAAGTTCACATATGAAAAGGTATGAGATTCCCTTTAAATATCACAAAAAATGCAAAAATCCAAAAATTGAAATTTTCATCAAAAATCATTATTTTTTCACCAGCGATTCCCCTTAAATATCGCATATCAATAGAAACATTCAGTGATTTGTTTGGTTTAATCTATCCTAACCTAATCTATCCACTGGTAGATAAGTCAGATAGATATTGAGCAAATTTGAAATTACGAGTTTGATTTGACTGGTTGTGCTATGTTGCATTTCATTGTGCAACACCAATTTTTTTTTTTAATATTATTTTGTACATCAAGTTAGCAGAATATAATATTTTAAACTGTTTGGAGAGGAAGCTATAAGGCTAAATTGCTTTAAGACACTTTAAAATTAAAGTGATATTGAATGTACATATCAATTTAAAAAGCTTCTTCTAAACTGGTTGAATAGGAAAAAACAAAATGAAGTTTTGATAGGGCTGTGTCTGATTAAAAATAAAAAAAAAAGAAAAGAGGAAGGACCACACCAAAAATTAGCCTTGCCTTGCCACTGAGTACAATGGGGGCCACTTAATGTGATCACTTTGGGACCAAGCCAAATTGATAACTATTAACCAAAGGCATTGAAAAGAAAGGCATTGTGGCTAGTTTAAATTACACTGTACAGTCTTTAAAAGTAAAAGTCTATATACTGATTGTAAAACTGTAGAATAAATAAGAATACATTAATACCAATCAGCAATTTCGGGCTTCGAGGGAAAATAAAAGTGGCATTACAAGCGGAATTGGGGAGCCAATCGAAATATATTTTTACAACATTGAGGGAAAAATTTGATAATATCCGAAATTTTGATCACAATAAACAGCGTATTTAGTATACATTTAGATACAAGTGTTCCGTAATCAGTAAAAATGATAACAATAACAATTGATAACATTATTTGTCTATAGTCTATCAAGCCCTGCTCAAAACTACAAGTCTGGGGAAATAATGTATAATTCAAACCTTAGAAACAAAATAATATATCGAGTGAGTACTTATGCATAAACAGGGTGAACTAAAACAAATGAGACAACTTTACATTACATTAAGTGGCATCCACTGCACTATCAGTGTTTTCATTACAGTATATTTAAACACACATTAAAAAAAAGTATGTGTTTTAAGTTTGTTTTCAAAGCAAGTAAAATATTACCCTTGCCAACATTCAAGATAGCAGTAGTCTGCAACATTATTATAAAATTATACCAAATAATGATATTAATAGAAAAAATGGAAGGAAAAACTCCACAACGTGGATTGCAACCAGCGATCACGTGTATCACGCTCGTTGCCTTTACCAACTGGGCTACCAGCATGATGCTCATGGTTCCCGATTTGAATCCCAGATTGTGGAATTTTTCCTTCCATTTTTCTATCATTTCCTTATGCTTAGAGCATTAAATCGTTTTTTCATTTAAAATTTAAATGCTATTTCTCTATATAATTTCCATACATGGGCAATAAGTAGGATTAATTTTGCAGGAATTTCTATATGCTAAATTGAGATGGCCTTCAATTTATGACAGATTTGTGCCAAAAATTGTGCCAGGTTTAAATTGAAAATGAGGAATTATATCACAAGTGGGCTGGATCCAACATGTTATTTATTTTAATGGTGGAAAAAATTTTTTGATTTAAAGAAAGATAGTTCCAAAATTAACACTACAACCACCAAATCTATCTTGAGAGTACTGGAAAAAGCCTTTAAGGGCTTCATTATAACTACAAATGTTTGTTAGTCAAGAGTTATTGGGCAAAAAGTCTAGATACTGCTCATTTTCTTCCAATTAAAACTATGACAATTTAATTTTGTTGATATTATAAAAGTTCCTACTAAAATTCACATAACAGGGGTCTTCACAAATGTTTTTCAATAACGGTACAGATCATCACAATTTCCTGAATTTGTATGCCGGCGTTATAACATGTGAGTTTAATTTTAGCAAAGAATACCAGAGTGGTGCTCGTATAAAGGTGAGCATCTTTCATAATTTTTATTGATTTTGAAACTAGGATTAGAATTTGTAGTCCTATGTTTCTCAAATCCTATTAGAAAATTACCACAATTTTTATTTCACCTTAATGTTCTTTGTAAAAGCATTAAAGAAAGTTAAAATGTGAAAAATTAACTGACACAATTAATTTAAGACTTATGTTTTACCAAACAAATACAATGATTAAGACTTGTTAACACTGAATAGTGATATCTTTTTTTGACATCACTATATAGTCACATTATTTTTAAAATCAAATGTGTTGAAGAAATTTGCGTAACAAACATGCAAAGGAAAAGGAACTAGTAAGATAAATAATTTTATCACAAAAGATATCACAAGTTGAATGTCAAGTTTTGATTTCATTCATACTTTAGATTGCACTCTAATTTCAATTAGAAAATAATAAATATAGACATTCTTATTTTTTTTTCCTTTCCAAAAGCATTTGTTAATACCTCCTCGAGATAAAAATCACCTACCAAATTTCAATAATTAATATAATTCTGGATACATTTTTATATCTGTTAAAAATGAAATATTATGATGCAATATTGTTTATCTCTGAATCTCCCTGATTCCTGCAAGCAATGGAGGTTTTTTTACATTAAATGCACCATTTTAAAATTCCAACTACTGATAAATCCTATCAGAACAAAGGAAGAATAAAATATATAAAATAAGCCATAATAATACTTTTTCCCCTTCACATTTTATAATGAAACTAATAGTTCAGATGAGAAATGTCAAAAGATAATGCTTTGTAAAAATTACAGTAATATCTGATCATATATCTTAAAGATAATAATAATAATAATAATAATAATAATAATAATAATAATAATAATAATAATTTCTAGTTATACAGTATACGTATCACATTTAACATACAGAATAGATTACTTATATTCTAAGTTTTATGAATTTGAAATTTGATAAACATTTGAATGTACACAAAAATGTTCAATAATTTTTTTTTTCTGTAAGGCATTTGAATCTTTGAATCATTTACAAACTTAAAAATGGGAAAACATTATTCCCCCATTTCTTTATACAATAACTTAAGATGGAGAAAACCAATTATTATTGGTTCACTTTCAACACCACTGAAGCTTATTTTCAGAATAGATCCCATGAGAATGCAATTCTTGACAATCATGATGAACTAAGCAAATATTGTCAACAAACTTGCATTATCATTTGAGAATGTGCCTGCTTTAGTTAACCAGACCAAAATAAAACATATAAAAACATTTTACTATTTTAAAAAGTATAAAAAATTTAATAATGTTTAAGATTCTGTAAGACAGCCTATTAAAAACAACTGATTATTTACTTATTTTACAAAATTAAAACAATGTGATTGAGAATCACAACCCTCGATAAACGTAACAAAATTTTATTAACCACTTCATAAGTGTGGCAGATGTAGGTTTTATCACAGTTGAAGATTAGTTTCTTTCTTGCTAACTTTCTTTATTCTTGGAACGTTCTTTCATTCTATGTCTTTCATTTCTTTGGAGTCCGTTAAAATCGATTATTGTGCCATTAATTGGCATTGTTCAAAAAATATAGAGGACGATTCTTTAAATCCATTGGTCCCATAATTACTGCACTCTTCACAGAGAAAAGTTTTTACCTTGTGGCAATTTTACACAACCTCTGTGTCGTCAAAATTTTATTTAAAAATGGTTGGACCTATGTTCCACTTACTTCGTCATGTGATCAGAAGTGGTACTATTCACAGAGGGCGTGTCACGTATGTAGCTAGCATCTGGTGATTGTGGTTGAAATGTTTGTGGAGTGGAAGGATAGCTTTCCAATCCTTCATCAAATCTGTAAAAGGGAGGAAGTTAAAAGATTCAGATTAAACTGTATATCATCTTATTTTTACTAACTACAGTTTAAATAGTTACAATAAGATTCTAGAAATACAAATTTAAAAAAATTACTGACAACCCTTTTGAATGATTCCCTATTCTTTCAGAACATACAATGTTGAAGCTTAACACTATAAAGGGTGGTCCATTTAAGTGTAGACATGGAAATATCTCGAAAACAAAGCATTGTACGAAAAAATGTCCAAAATCAAAAGTGAATTACTTCGCGGGGGGGAAATTCATTAGCCTAAAAAATTACCCCCCTCCCCCTGGTTGAAATCTTAAATAGGAACCCCTAATTTTTATGGTATATTCAGATTGTACACTATATTCGAAAAATGTTCTATTCTTGGCATTTTTTCAATTGATCCAACAATTTGGGACAACGGTCAGCAACTATTTTTATTACAGATTTTTAACCTTTTCTAAGATTTTTAATTTAAAGTGCACTGTTTCCAAAAAGATAATTTAAAATTTTCCTATTTCTGGCCGCTCATTACTTATTTCTAAACAATCTTGCGGACCGCTTGGAATCCTGTAGCAAGCCCAAAAGAAACTGGAAGCGAACCGCTGTCTGCAGGTTGCCAACCCCTGGTTTAGGAGATAGAGGCCCTGAAAGTGTGGAACTTTTAAAGTTTTGAACCCAATTTTATTGTTGAAGACAAAAAAAAATATTAAATAGGAGGGGGACCAAGGAAGAACATTGTGGTACCCAGGGAAACAGGATCTTGAGTTGTTGATCTAAAACTTCTACCAGTAAGCATGGAAGAAATCCATTGGATAATCATGCTGGGAAATTGAAGATGGCACAATTTATTGAGCAGCAGCTTAATGTTCATGCAGTCAAAGGCCTTGGAGAAGTCAAGATATAACACTTCGACCTGGTGCTTACAATCAAGCTGGTTCGTAACAAAGTGCAGAAACGTTAACAATAATAATACTCGATGTGCAAGGCTATGAGAGGAAGCATGTGACCTTGAGCTGTCTATTGATAAAAATAAAATGACTATAATAAAAATAAAATGACTATAATAAAAATCATGAAAGCTTACCCTGGTAAATGTGTCTTTAATTGAGGCTTTACATAACCATTAGTTGTAGATTGAGGATTGTCTAGAAAATAAATTTCAAAAAATCAATCAGAAATTTCAAAATTCACGAATTGCTCTCTTAATATTCAGTCGTCCCTCCACGAGTTGGCAATTTTTTCCTGAAAGTCAAGATGGCGGACAATGACTTCCTGTCGGGGATTTTTGCCAATAAAAACTAAAGCACTGATGATTATGACAATTAAAATATTCAAGATTAACCTATTTCATTGTTCCCCTGATGCATGCTGCCAGTTTTGGGGGAGATATGAAATTATGGAACCTAATATGAGAACTAATGTAAGCCGGCTTCTTTGAGCTAGTTATTTTCCACGAAATTTGAAATGGCAACCAATTATGGAGGTACCTCGTCCTCTCTCCATGTACAAGCGGCTACTGTTTTACTTAAAATGTTGACTTTTGATTAAGGTTGCCTTAATTACTATAATCAGTCTCATTTAATTTTTCCTTGCAATTTTTTTCTTCAGAAGCTGGTAATTTACTAAAGAATACATATTACAAATGGAACTCTGCAATGTAGACGGTCTGCCATCTTGGAATTCTGCAAGTCGGGAAAATCCACAAGACGGCAAGGCCCTACAACCAAGGTCACCAACTTTTGGAGAGACGACTGTATTAAGCTTTAACAATGAATCGTTACATATCTGCAAGTAAATTATATATGGTATTCCATGATATTTGAATTTTTAACAAACAAAGATATATATACAGTAGATCCTCTTTAATTCGAAGCTCAAGGGAACAGCCATTTCATTCAAATTATAGAGGTTTGGATTTACAGAGTTTTCGAATTATAGAGGTTAATTAAATTAAATTCGAATTATAGAGGTGAACAACTAATGTTTATTGGTAAACCACGTTTATTGAAAGCAATGGAACACCGAAAATAACCCCTTTTAGTTCCCACGTGTTTTTTTTTTTGCAGCCGTTGGAAATGACGTGTTTTTTTGCAGTCGCTGCTCTTCGGATTTTTGTTCCCACGTGGTTTTTACAGCCAGTTGTTTTTCAAATTGTAGAGTTTTAAGAGACAACACTTTGAATTATAAAGATAAGAGGTTGGATTTGAATCATAGGAGTCAGAATTTAAATAAAGTAAATTAAAATAAAAGTCAGATTAGATTTCCCCAAAACTTTGAATAAGTTCTTAATTTTTTTCGAATAATGGAGTTTTTTTCAAGGGAACAAAAAAAAATTCGATTTGTAGACGTTTTTGAATTAAAGAGGTTCGAATTAGTAAGGTTCTACTGTAAAGAGAAAAATTGGACAACATTTAAAAATTATTCCCAAATTAATATTTTTTATTCATTATTTGTAAATGAAATGAAAATCTGAATAATGGCTATCCACTTGTACAACAATCTTAAAACAGTTGCTTACACAAGACAAAGTTAAGTGACATATGCCTTAATTCAACCGTGAAATATAACTATCCACCTATATCACAGAGGTCTGCCATCTCTTGGTTATGAAGGCAAAAGCATCAGTCTACAGTGCGTCTCAAAAGTTTAGGATATCCCAAACTTATTACTCGTCAGCTCGATAACAGCGCCTAAAACTCTAGATTCTTAAAAGATACCAGTTTTATTTTTGGAGAATTTAAAGAGCTTATGTTAGTGTATGTATTCACCAAATGTCAAACAATTATCATGCAAACAGAAATATTTATTCA
>JAHWFO010023080.1:195166-209928 GCA_023313115.1 Rhysida immarginata | reverse complement strand
ACTCTTAAACACAAGGAAAAAATTAAACAACAAACAAATTTTAATAAAACCAGGATGTCCTTGTATCATAGATTGATTAAAAACAGAACTAGTTTAAATTTAAGGCACGAATCCAGTATTATTACCATGGTCTATCGAAATAAATGGTCATCAAACTCCACTGAAAAGTTTCTAGCTCCCAATACATCAGGAACTCCATTGAAAAACTCCCATGCAGCACCTAACTATTGGGGGCTAAAACTTTACTTTCATTTTCAGTTTCAATGGAGCCGGAATTGAATTGGGCCAGAATTTGATGACATAGTACTGCCAAATTTAGTGTATTCTGTAAAATTTTTAAATAAACCAACGTGAATGAATTACAAAATATTGGGCATCAACTATATAAATAAAATAACTGTAAAAGTTAGAGAATTCAGATCACACTTGGTGCCGCATAGATCGCACTAATGGAAAATGGGAGAAACTCGATGACCATTTATATCTATAAATCTTGATTATTACACACCATCCATCCTAAGAACAATAATCAACTGAAGTGAATTAAACTGATCTTGACTGTTATTCTTATGATGGTTGGAGTGTACTAACAAGGGAATCCCACATAGCTTATCCGCTTTAACAATGGAGTCCTTGCATGGCTATGTGTGCTCAAATTTTTTTATTTTTGCGGTTTATTTTGAAAGAAACAAAATTTCACACTCTTATTTTGCAAGCATCTATAGTAGCTTCAGGGAGTAACAATTTCAATATGGTTGAAATCTGTGACATACATATTCGTGGGATTCCCTTGTTAAGTACAGTAAAATCCCAGCTTTGTTCAATTCTAACTTAACCTCTTTGGCATTATTACCAATCATGTCTTTTACAAAAACACACATTAACCCTGGTCTGGTTTTACCTTACATGAGCATTAATCCCAAAATATTGCTCGTGCAATATTCTGCTACAATCTGGTGGGTGAAATAATAGCAATATCCCAAAAAAAGAAAATTATGAAATTTTCTATGCAACAGTTTCCATCATGACAGTTTGATAGATAAAGCTGTTCGGATAAAATGCAATATTTTTAGCATAGTTTTCTGGAAAGAAACAGTGCCAAAGAGGTTAAGAGATATAGTAATTTCATTACTGTTTACCCTTTCTTCTTAAATACCTGAAATTGGTGTATAATATTTTCCAAATGCTTGGTCTTTGGCAATGTCAGGATATAGAAAGAGTAACCTGTTCAAATCATTTACACGATCTGCCAAACTCCTGATGGTAAAATCTTTGTTCGTGAAGGGTTGAAGCATAAAAACGTCACGTTGTTCTGAAAAATTTAAAATAGAAATAACTTTCAATAAAATTGAACTCAAAATGATCTATTTATTTATGTTGTTGAACATTTTTTAATCCAAACAAACCAGATCATTTTTAAAAGGCGACTGATTAGCTCCATAAATGCATCAGTAGCAGAAATGTTTAACTTAAGGCTTTGGTGAACAAGATCGATGTAACTTAGTAGAGTTTTACACCCTAACTTGACAAGCTTCAATAGCGATTCTAAACAAATCCTTGTAAAATTATCACGGAAGAAGATTGACCTTTTCTGTTTCTCATTTTATACTGCTTCATGCATACACAATTATCTTTCTATTTTGATCAGTTCACAAAAAGTTTCTCTAATAACTTAAGATAAAGCTGCAGAGTTCCAAATGGCAACATATCTAAATATCCATCAGGTATCAATTAATTAATCTCACCCATGAATGCATTCTAGTGGTTGTATATTTTGTGTTTTTTCATTGTCCTTAGTTATAGATAAATCTAAATAATTTATGGGGTTGTTTGTTTCTGTTTCCATTGTGAATTTTGTCTTGACTGATTACATATAATTTTTTTATATTTAAAATAATGTTTTATTTTTGACCCAAATGTCAATCATTTCAAATATGAACGTTAACTGCCCGATTAAAAATGAAAAAACCTACTGCTAATTTATATCAAAATGATGCATTTTTAAAAAATTGGTCTGTACTTTGTCATATACATGAATTATATTGTTTTATATAAATTCAACGTGAAGACACATGAATAAATTCCTTAGTTTATTTTTTAATTGGTTTCTGTGTTGGGTTCCAAATAATATCCACCCAACGTTTTTTTTTTCACAATGATGATAAATTGAACGTTTTGAGAAATTCAACAAAATCTCAAGTTTAAAAACACGGGGGGGGGGGGGGGGGGGAGTAAAAGAGCGAGGGTGGGAGAAATAAAGAGTGAAGGAAGGTGGAGGGGAGGAAGGAGGACAATTAGCGCCATATGCAGAGGAGAGGGAGACCTCTTGCATGCGCAGAAGAGATGCACACTGAATGATGATACTAGAGGCGAATAATTCCTTGGATGTGATGAATGTGACTTATGATCTCGTCAAGAACGAGATATCGTGTTAAATCATTTCAAGATGGCTTCCACATTGGTTAAGGAATGATTCTTTTCATACTTCGATTATAAGTTGTTAAATTGTTGTGAAAATGTTGTTAAATAAAGAAGTTGAAAGTACAAATAGTTAATTTTTTTAAATATCAGGGCAATTCAGGACATTTCAGGACATTAATATAAAAATCAGGAATTTCAGGACAAGTCTGAGCCCTGACTACTACTACTCATTATATTAGTACTCTACAATGATGGAATCATCTAATTCCAAGAGAAAGCGTGCCCACCCTCCATGTATTTGACAGTTACGCACGTGTTCCCTATCAGTGCTGTGGATGCATCCACGACTGCAGCGCGCAGAGTGAGCACTTTCAACAACTCAGAGGCATTTTTGTGGGAACTATACCGTATATTGTATTTATGTAAATCTGTTGTTCTGTTATTGTCCCAGTTTGATGTAACATTATGTCATCAGGGATCTTGCTAGAAATGGCTTAGTGCTAGTTAATTTTTCAGAGAAAAAAAAAAAAGACATTTCTATATTACACCAGGAGTGGTGATCAGCTACCATTGCAATGTTTGGAATACCAGTGGTTTATTTTAAATCTTATTGATATCTTACAACATACACTATATAAGGCATATGTAGCTTACATTCTGAGTGGTGGTTGCAGAAATGGTAATTTTTATAGCGCTGATCGCAATGAATAGGAGTGGTTGCGCACATTCATGAATACAACAGAATCAAATCTACAGATCTAGAATAGAAACCTGTGTAGCTAGATCTCTGGTCATTTATATATCATGAAATTGTAACTAAAACAATGACCAGAAAAACATACAAAAAGAAATCATGGTAATGGAGTACCTTTTACAGGGGCAGAATCTATAAAGGGACACACGGATAGAACATTAATAATAGTGGAGAAAAGGGATCCTAAAAATTTGTTAAATGGGGATAAAGGGCAACTCTCAAGAGTCTATTCTATTTGATTAATTGAACTGAATTTAGTTTTCAATTTTTAACTTTTTTTTAAATTTTTTAAGTTTTTTTCTTCTTTTTTATTTATTTTTTTAAGATTTATTTTTACTAGTCCCAAGAAGTTTTTTTCTGTACAAGATCATAAAGGCTATGGAAAAAAAAAAGCCTGGTACAAGAACCCAAAATGCAAAAATCTTGTGCGTCAATTCCACTGAAGCATCCTCCTTACAGCCCAAACGTAATATTCACAGCAAGAAAGCTCTGCTGTCCATCTAATGGGGTTTTGGATGCTGTACCATAAGCTTCTCCCATCAGCTGAATAGCTTCAACATATTATTTTGCTGCAATTGGTATTCTAGGCTTTCTTGTTTGGGCTCATCATATATTTACACTGGGTATAAATGTAGGCATCCAAGCCTATTTTACAGCAGCAACAATAATAATTTACTGTCCATTCTGGGCAGACTGTTATGCATACCAGCTGCGAAATCTGCAACATGCAATTGAGTAAAACGGCCACCGAGTAGAACTGCTGCACAACAATGCTTGTCCTCACGTTGCTCAAGTGGTGAAGGATATGCTTAATGAACTTCAGTTAGTCCCGACCCACCTGGTTAACCTTTTGACAACCACTTGTTCCAGTCAATGCAGAATCATTTTACAGGTAACCAGTCATCAAACCAAGTAAGTGTGCAATTGGATAACCAACTTCATTGAGTTGAAGAATGAATTGTTCTTCTACTGCAGACTCCAAATGTTACCTGAACGATGGGCACAGGTAGTAGCAGCTAATGTAAATAATTTTGAATAGATATGCAACACAATTTCATAGAAATAAAAAAATAGATTCGAAAACATCAGACAAATCAAGTTACACAGCCATTATTTATTATCCCTCCTCCTACTAGTATGATGATTTTCGTTGCACTCTGTATTATTGGTTCATTTTAACCTTCTGTTTACAAGTCATTTTTCTAGCCTTTCACTTTTTAAACAGAGTATCTTTGACTTTCACTTTTAGCTCAACCAATGGGAATGATTCTTATTCTTTCCCTCTTTAGGCTTATTTCCTAGTATTAAGTTTTGCCTTATACTGCTTGAAACTGAAGACAAGGTCTTCGATAAAAGTATCTAGTATTTCCATTATGTTGGTCTTTTTGGATTATAGGCTAATAATCATTTTATAGTTTATTTTGAAAATTTTGTAAACGTTTTTCAGAATTAAAAATTCATTTGAAAATGAACAAAATTTTTAAAATTTCACGTTATTTCATCTTTAATGTCAGGATGTTTATTTTCTTAAATGACTATAAATTAGTGGATTCTAATTTGTAAACAGAGGTTATTATAATGTTAAATGAAATCTTTAATCTTAAATGAATTTTTAGAAATCACAAATTATAAACAAATTTTAGGCAAATAGTAGTTTAAATAGTTTTTAAAATTTATTTTATATGTACAGTCTATTCCAAAAATGTTTTCACTTGTTTGGCAGGAGTTGAGCTAACCGAAGTTGATCGGTTATGAAGACTAGTACTTTGAACAAACATCGTAGAAGTTTAAAATGGACTTGGCGGTCTAGAGTGGAAATAGGGATCAGGTTTATGACTGATGTGGACAAATTATAGTACTATTAACTGAAAGTCAGGATTGTATATCACTAATGGTCACCCATCCAGTGAATAGCCGTGCCCGGTGTTTCTTAACTTCACAGAGTTGCTTGCTCTGTGAAAGCTCACTAGGTGACACCCTCCCAAAAGAAAGATTGGTAGCTATTTCCTAAGAAATACCATAATAGATTTATACTTTATATATTACTAGAAGAGGTACCCGGCGTTGCCCGGGATAATTACACTTGCACTAACTTTTCCTTTCATTGTTAGTCATGAGATATATATTGTTGGTTCATGTAGTGTGTTTATGAATTGAGTGCTGATACCATTGTTGATACCTATTGTTGTACCAACTTTGCCTTGCATTGTTGGTCATGAGATATTTCTCATTAATATGCCTTGCCATAACCATAAATATCGATTTTTTATCGATATTTATTATTTTTCCGAAATCTGAGGTAGACAGTGACCTTCCTCGTGCTTTAAAGGTCATGTATGCGAAATTTTATCAAGATCGGACTAAAACTGTAGATTTGTATAAAAAACAGACCCACAGACAGACCCACAAACATCCTTCTTTATATATATAGAAGATTTTGTTAAATCTGCAGCAAACTTAAAAGTTAACTTTCTACTACTGATTATTTTATGAAAACCGTGTAATGATTTAATTCGTGTATTTGCCATCATAATGTTGAGTGTGCTTTGACAATTTACCACTTACTTCCTCGTGTAGTTTTCACATTGTTACACTGCATTTCTGCTAAACTAATAACAATATACACCATAACCTGCTTATTGCGAACTCTCTTAATACGAAATCCCTTTTAATACGAAATTATTCTCTGGCCCAACCCCATTGATATAATTTACATTTAAAATTGACCTGATTATACGAAAATACGGTTAATACGAAAAATGTTTGGCAATTTTTTTGTTTAAAACATGGTTTTTTGAATATAATACAGGGTTCTTTTTGCGAAAATAAGGTCTCAAAAAATGGGCGGGGCCATCTTATAATCGTAATCTCAGATTTGGAAAAAATTTGGTCTCCCCCCTCCCGAGAGAAGAGCGGCTGTTAAAAATCTGTCCGTTTTAAGTCTAAGTACAAGATCAGCAATTTTCCATAATAAACATGTAAAAATGATCACATCCTTTATTTTTAAAAGAATATATTGAATATTACAGTTCAAAATTGTTTATTAGCGTAAGAAATTACACACAAATTAACTTTTTTAAGAACTTCCATTGCCATTGCTATCCCAGAAGCCATTGCCAGCTATGGCGTCGGGCGCTGAACAACAATGTGATCGGACGAAAACATGAAGAGATCGTTTGAATTTCACACTGTGAAGTTTTTTAAAAAAGCGACACATACGGATAATTTGCTTTTATAAGTCAAGCAATTTACGGTGATAATTTTTTGACTTAATAAACGTTAGAAATTTTGATAGATGATGTCAGAAAAACTAAACTTCAGCAACCAAACGTCGTAACTGTTAAACCGTAAAACATCAACTTTTTGTAATTTCTAAATCCATATATTATTTGGAAATAATAAATGTCCCAGTATATTTACATGTTCCTTCATTATAATACATTAACATAAACAGTTATTCAATATCAATAGATAATGAGTTCAAACGGGTTTAAGAAAATCTAAAATGAAGCATCGATGGTGCAAAAGCATCAAAATTTCGATGGCCAAAACTTTTTGAACATTGATACGTTCGGCTACTCCTTTTCAGCCATGCATTAATAAATCTAATTGAGGCACAAATAAAATAATAAAAAAATAAATAATTTTCCTAAGAAATTGAGCATGCAAACGTGAGACTTTTTCTTAAAGAACGTGTGCACATACCGCATTGAATGAATTAAGATCGTGTTTCTTATCCCAAGATGATGCTTCGGATGAATTGCTAAATTACTTTTATAAATGGAACGATTATGAAACTTAAGGGGCTACAAAAAATTAATGTTATTTATGTAAGCAAAAAATTAATTGTTAAGAGTAAACAAACCATGATAACGGATTATTTTGTCCAGAACACAGGATAACAATTAAAGATAAATTGTCTTTCTTAAATTATCTATTTTTTGTCTTTCTCTGATATTACGAAACTCGGATATTACGAAAAGATTTTTTGTTCCTTAGGATTTCGTATTAAACAGGGTATGGTGTACATTGATTTATTAATAATAAAGAAAAACTTTCCTAATAAAAGGCTCAAAATCAGATTTTAACTAAAAAGGTTTGACATCACTCATTATGCTACCTATCCCTGTTGCTAAGAAACAATAAATGGCATCATCCAACATGATTCGAACTAGACTTCTTGCCTGAATCAATTAATCTCGCTGGTTTAATGTATTGCAAGGAAGCCGAACATCATTCACATAAAGGAAAACGCTTCTGGAAAAGGTGTACATATATATGCTAATGAACGTATCATAATGTGAGACGTGCTTCGAAAGGTTAACTTCACAGTTTCCACAGTGTTTTCACTTTCTACTGCTAAGGATCAGCAGCGAATAGTTAAAGAAAATCGCATTGACTGGAGAACAGAGATCGTTCTGTGTGCTTGACTATCATGTAACGACTCTGTGATTAGTGTACCACGACATTAGTGATGGGGATGTGATGCGTTTGAAGTAAACTTCGAACATTTACCTTTTTTAGCACGTCTCACAATACCATGTGTTCATTAGATTTCACAGAATAAATTTCTGAAATCGGGTCCATCATTTTGACTTCCCCTGTATATATCTTTATATTTACAGTTTGTGGTTGAAGGGAAATTATTGTTATCCTCCTGTAGTTTTATTTTCAATTTATTTTCAAAATTTTTAACATGTTCAGGTAATTAAGATATATTGATTATGATTTATAGAATTATTGTTCCTCAATGTTTTAATTTTAATTTTACTTTATAAATAATTAACTTAAGTGCCATAAAAATGCTAATACAATTCATACCTGAATTTTGATCTTCAGCGACCCATGCAATGGTTACGCCTCCTAATTCAGAATCACTGAATCTTAGGAGAAATGTTCCTTTACAACGACTTAATAACATATCTTCTGCCTGCTTCCTTCCTACAAACCCAATAATGTACCTTAATAGAAAAAGGGAGAAAATATACCCCAGTTCAAACAAGTCTAGCAATCAAATTTAAGCTAGAGTGCATTAAAATACAGTTACCGTTAAAATTATGAGGGTTGAGGCATAAGTCATGGCAATTGTTTTTTTTCTCACAAAATGTCATATGTCTCAAGAAAAGTGCATTCATAGTAGGTTTCCAAACCACCAGATGGCTCTGTGATTTCCTGTTGTTGCACAGAGAGCAATGTTAAATCAGCTCTTAGTCAACTGCCATGCAGGATGGATGTAACCAGAGTTGAACAACGCTCTTAAATCAAAACATTCGTTCTTCGTGGGAGAAACACCAGAGAATACCACAGAGTTTGTAGAAACTGTCAGGAATAATGGCATTAGGGAGAAACGTCCTGATCTCTGGACATAACTTTTGCTTGACTTGTTTATAATAAACGAATAATTCCTCACTTAATTTGAGAGACAAATGATAAATCAAATTGGGAAATCATATTTTCATTGTTACAAACAAACAAATAAAAAGCAGCATGATTTTAGGATTTCTTCTTTTTAATAATAAGCGACGTTTTTTTAAATAGGCTAATGATAGATTAAAATGATCTTAAATTCACGTTTTTATATGAAAATATGCAAGGTTTTACTGTATAAATCTATGATTAAATTTGCAGTACATTCTTTTAATTTTAAACTACATGTAAAAGCAAATTCATCGGAACCAGCTGTCTCTGTTGCAAATTGTCTTGTAACGAAATGCTGTTATCCCTCCCACAGATAGCAAGCAGTAAAGGGCTTACAAAGTGAAGCCACTTGCCTACAGGATACCGATATTTCGCGACGGAGAATTCATTCCTGCAATAAATCATGATACACACAAGTAGTTCAGAAAACATTGTAAGATTTTAATATATCGATAACCATATAATTAGCGTACTCAAAAATCACTGCTCATCATTAAAAAAGAAATTCTAAAATTATACTTTTTTGTTGTTAACATTGAAAATACGATTTTACCATTTTTATGTATCTATATATATAAAACCCAAATATCACTCACTGACTGACTCACTCATCACGAATTCTCCAGAACTATGAAGCCTACAAACTTGAAATTTGGTTAAGTATATTTCTCTTGGCTTCTAGGTGCTCGCTAAGAAAGAATTTTATTTTTTCTTTCTTCCTTTCCATCGTAGTTTATTTTTAAAATTCGACTTATCTGGAGCTGAATGGGATTTTTGCCAGCCTTAAAAAATTGTGGAGTTTGCTTTGTTAATGAAGATTTTTGCGATTGTTTCAAGAAGTAGCATCAACAATGACTGCAAGTCTTTCTCATGAAAATACAGTATATCTTTTATTTTTTTTTTATCTAAATCGGATTTTTGTCAGCATTAAAAATTGTGATGTCGTTATTTGCTTTGTTTAATAATGACTTTTGCGATTGTTCCGTGAAACAGCATCAACAATGATGCAAGTCTTTCGCGCGGGAATACAATGTATCGTTTATTTTCTACACAATCCGCCAAAAAAATCTATACGCACTTTACTAGATATCATCTGTAATTTTTTTCCGTAACAGCAAAATCAAAAGCGTACACCCCAGTATTATTACATGTATTGAATGAAGATGATCCCGATAAAAGATATTGCCACAATTGCCACCTAGACATTAGGAGGTTAGGGGCCATCCATAAATTAGGTCACACGTTAAGGGGGAGGGAGGGGGTCAACATAGTCTAACATCATGTGACAATGGGGGGGGGGGGGGGACGAATCATAAGCTTCGTGACATCACATGTATCAATCTAAAGTATTAAAACTTCAACTCTAACGAATAACTTTAAAATATTACCAACTCTATCAATATAATAATACGAGGGTGAATCAAAAAGTTACACTCTGAAACAGTAAAAACAAATGCAATTTAAGATCCCATACACACATTCTGAGGAAACATCCACCATTTATTTCACTTTTCTAGATAATAACCCAACAACTGTAAACACTTGTCTGAACGTGAAATTAACTTTTTCATGCCACTGCAGTAAAAATCTGCTTCAGCATTTCTCAACTATGTCAGCACACTCCCATAAGAAACGCTAAGCACTCTGGCAATTTCTTTAATTCTGATTCATCTCATTAATGCGGGCAATATGCTCAGAAGTGTTGGACGTGGATGGTCTTCCTGCACGGTATTTGTCCGTGAAATATGAGTGCCATTTTTCGAACTGCTGGCACCACTTCACAATTGCAGGATAAGAAATGACATTATCCCCGTAGACACTACAAATTTCCTTTTCAGCGCAATTTAAGCCTTTCGTCCACAAAAAACGGATTGTTCCGCAAATCTCCAACTTTGAGTGTACAACCAGTTGCTGCACCATGAAAACAATACTCTTGCGTACACAGTAAATGCGTGAACACGTGGGATCGTGCCACGTTGCAATTATAGATATACAGGCAACATCCTTAAAAACGGCGAATGATGTCGGTGCTCTTCGACCACAGATGCTGCCGAGTGTAACTTACTTTTTGATTCATCCTCGTATTAAATTTGTTTGCATCACTTTTTGGCACGTGGCAGCTGCGCGAGTTCACACTCACTGTAACTTTAGATCAGTGCGTGGGCCACCTTTGGGATGTGCCATGAAAGTTCTTTGTTTGATAAATGATGACGATGCTATATGTTTGGATGAAGAAGATGTTGACACATCGAAGATTCTTAACGTTATCCAAATCGAGAACGAAGAAACTGCTATGCCAGTTATAAATAATATAAAGGAATGGGTTCAAAGTCCTAGGACACAAGATGATTAAATTCTGATTGTTCATTTGATTTATGTTTTGCAAATTTTCTAAAATGTTTGATTTATTGTTGATTTTATGAAAAAAGATTTTAAATGGAAATATATAAATAATTTTAGAGTGCTGTTTTAATTTAATAATTTCTATATTTAAAATTGTAAAACATGTGACGTTACACCAGGGGAGGGGGGGGGTTCACACAAATGTGACCATAAATCGGATTTTAAACGTTTTTAAAAATATCAGAATCTTACAATTTCTCAATTCAATTAGCAATTTAAATTTAAATTGTGGTCCCTGGTTCAAATCTAGGTTGTGGGTTTTTCCTTTTGTTTTTCATCTTTATCTAATAAAGACACACTTTTTATTTAATGAAGACATGGAAATCTTATGGTTTAATATCAATGAGATTGGGATGGTGATTCAATCCATTGTCCTGGGAAATGTTGGGAAATCATCAGACCTTACATGCTTTCACAGCTTCCATGTGCTTTTAAAAGCAAAATTAAGTTATCTATTATAATTTTCTTGTCCTGGGAAATGTTATACCTACAACATGAAATTATACCTTATTATATGAGAGTAGGGTTTACATAATTATTATTCCATTATTTTTATTAAAAATGGTTTTCTGAGATCAAACTACTGTATTATCATTTGAAAGTCTACTGAACTACACTGCTAAAATAGACTGGTTACAATGAAAGAATTTTTGATAATAAAATGAGGATTATGATTTCACAAAAACTAAAGGAAAAAAATTACCCATCATTCCACAAGCCTCTTAAATGTTCACGTGTTAACTTCATAATTGCATAAAACCATTCCCAAAAAGTAAAATTTCGTTCCTGTAATGGCTCCTTACAAAACTGTGACCAACTAAGCATGACATTGGAATAATCTTGAAGTTGTGGATCTGAAAAAATAAATAAATAAATAAATAAATAAATAAATAAACAAGCAAACAAATAAGGATAAAACAACATATGTTGGAATAATCCATTTTAAAAAAGTCTCTGCAAAGCCAGTTTGAGGCAGAAATTTTAGAATTTTCAATCCAGTGATCAGATTTTCCTCTCAATAAATATTGCCTGTATAGCACAACAGACAAGATGTGTGTGTGTGTGTGTGTGTGTGTGTGTGTGTGTGTGTGTGTGGGTGTGTGTGGGGGGGGGGGGGGGGGTTGTACTTGTATAAGAATTCAATAGAATTTGAAGAATCTCAGGATGGAAAAACATTTCAAGTAGAAACTTTCCAACTAAAAATCTGATTAGCCCATTATAAAAACTGCTACGACTAAGATATTTGTTTATTGTATTCACTAATATATTCATATCAATTGTTGATCAGCTAATCGAAACACTCAGATATAATAATGACACTCCCTTATTATGTGGCCATTACTGTCGTTTATATCCATTCACCACCTTCACGTATTTAACTTTAGTGATTTTTTACAGAAACTTTTTCCACTTCCAAGATTTCATCTGAAACTGGTTTCATTTAGGTTATGTTTACTTAATTCTTAATTTAAATTTAACTTAATACAGTAGAAACCCGTTAATATGTGACCGCTTAATATGCGATTTTCCTTTGGTCCCTTCCCCTTGAAACCTATTTCTATGTAAATTCAGCCTGTTAATACATATACTTTTTTTCACTGATCCCGGATAATATGTAATTTTTGACTCAAAAAATTAAGAAATTCATTCTAGGAATCTTAAATTAATTGCATTGTGTTTGCAGAATTTTTTTTAATCATGCGATATTAGACGATGTTCTGCGAATTCTAATTGGTTCCATCGGACATCAATAATGAGTCACTTGTTCTTTCATAGCCGCGAATTTTGATTTGTTCTATTAGACATAAACAACGAAGCATGCGTTCTTACACAATCGTCGTGCATCAGGATGAAGCCAAGCGTCATCGCGAACCGTTTCCAAGAAGACAGGATTTAATAAGGCAGGTTTATTTGACTTTACAGTGTAATTTTTATTTATTCATTATAAATTTAATTTGTAATCTGTAATTATTTACAGTGTGTGGATGACATCGAGGAATCGGAATAGCCAGGCTCAGATGGGCTGGCAGTGGGAGATCCTTCGGGGTCTCAAATAACAAGAGTTCTTACCAGAAATAAATAAATAAAATATATAAAAAATGCATGCCTCAAGCTTATTTCATAACACAACATTTTTTCACTTATTTTTAGCAAATGGATAATATGTAGCTTTTGCTCGGTCCTTTGAAACACATTAACGAGGTTCTACTGTACGTACTTAATTCAAATTTCCTATTACATTAACAGTTCTCAAAATCTTTTCAAGCACAGAGATTTTAATATCAGACATAAAATTAAACAATGTTTTGTTAACATTGAAATTCTGGTAATGATGCCAATATTAAGAGACAAGTTTATAGTTAAAAAGAATTTATAATAATACTAGAAGTGAACCCACCAGTTTGTATAATCGGGAAATAACCCATTGTTAGATTTTTTCTTTGTTGTGACAACGTCCACCGTCGCTGATTTTATATAAATGATAGCCTTTCAATATTTTAAGACAGACTAGCAGGCTTCTCGACCATCAATTCCTCACACATCTCTTCATCACATATACTGACCAGACAAAGTATTACCAATACACTACTGTGATTCACTTTAAGACTTTGCAAGCCAGTGGTTCACAATTCATGTGCTGATATAAATACCTATTGTTTAAAAGTACTGCCTTAACAGAAAAGGACTGAAATTGACTGATGCATGTTGAGGTCCAGTCAAAAATGGGCCTACAATAAGAGACAATGGACTATGGACTTGATCAAACCTTGCATAAAAAGACTGAATTTGATCAATGGTTTCTCCAACCTTTCTCATCAATGGTTTGCACCACAGTGCAAATGCAATATTTCAATTCATATAAAACCTGTGAGGAGTAAAGATTTTATACAATACCCTTCATATATCCCCTTAGAAAAAAAAATATGTGCACGCAAAAAAAGCATACATGGAAAATTGCTTGTACCGAAAAATGCCTGCTATTCATGCTATACGGGGTTGTGCATAACCTTTTGCTAGGGGGCTGCGACTTAAACCGCAGCGTTGTAGCACACTCTTATGACGCTTCGGCAGAGAGTAGTTCATTGTGCGTCTATTGGTATCAAACAAATATGGCTGGTTTAATAAATGACAGTGAAGAGCAGCGTTTCATGGATAGAGTTCGTGCAAATGCATATCGAGAGGCAATGGAAGCAGGTGCGTCTTTTATTAATCGCAAATGGGTTGCGAACAAGTTAAACCGATCGGATAGATGGGTGACGGACAATTGGAAGAAAGGTTATGATAACTGCCATGCCGAATTTGCTGAGGGTAGGCCCGAGAAATTATCACAGGAAAGCAAAAACATCATTGCTAATAACAGTGGCAAAAGACGTCGCAGCTGTGTCAACGTTGCACAAGAAATTAAAGCCGAAACAGATGCGTGCTGTTCGAGAAGCAGGTGGTGGCCACACTAAATATTGATGTGATAAAAGCAGAAATAAACGTACTTTTTGATTATCAACCGCAGAACATTCCACTTAGTTTTGTTTATTTTCCAGACCCCTAGCAAAAGGTTATGCACAACCCTGTACATGCACATTTTATCCTGTGAGCATTTTTCAGTGTAAGAAATTTTTTGTGTACACCTTTGCCTGTGCACATTTATTCCATTGGGGTTCTTTGTGTGCAATTTTCACAAAACACAAAAAAACCCATAGGATGTGAAATTCCCCTATTTGGAAAGAGGAAGGGGAGGGGGGGGGGAACAAACAAATATGGCTGGTTT
>JAHWFO010023080.1:179385-194766 GCA_023313115.1 Rhysida immarginata | reverse complement strand
CATAACTGATAATGCTAATTACATCACTGAAAGATCCAAACAAACACACTAAATGCAATGTTGAAACTAGTTTATTTACATCAAAATCCTTCAAAACTTTCATCTTCACTCTCTCCAAAAAGTTCATTCCACGTCTCTTCCGTCAGCTCTATATCATTGTCCCAACCGGAACTGTCCTCGTGCTCCTCCTCTTCCTTGTCAAATTCCAGTATCCAAAGAAAATTGTCTTCTATCCATCTAGCTTGTTGGCTATTCCAGTTTTCAGGAAGCTTTTGACAGTCATTTGAGATGGAATGTCATCCCATAGTAAAAGTAGACTTTCATACTTGCCAACGAAATGTTGAGAAAAATCGACTTAATCGGACAGCGTTATGGAACAGCGTTTTAGAAGTGAATAGCTTGGAATGAGTGACCAGGTTTGTGTTAAACTTGAAAAATTTTTTATAGCAATCACTGACCAATCAATGAAATGTGACTTTTGTTTACAGGAGCCAGTTGGCTTACCAGTAAATAAAGAATTGTACTATTGGTGACTCATTAGGACGTTTGTGGTAGGGATAAAACATCGATGTTTAATATCATATGATATTTGAAATTAAAACATCGATATGTTGATATTATCGAGGAAAATACATTCTGTAATAGGATTTTCAGTAGTGAAATGAATCTACTGTATAATGAACTATACATTTTAGATAGTGTACCTTGGCTGTGTTCCTTAAATTATTCAAAATGGTGGCATGAAATTCCCTATATTTTCCCCTGACCATCAGCAGCAAAAGAAAGTCTATCTTGAAAGAATATTATTGACATTTTTCAAATTTTTCGTTCCTATTTTGCATTTTTTTTTTTTGATAATTTTATACAATTCTTTGATTTTTTGTAAAATTCCCCGATTTCTCCTGGTCACTAGTCACCCTGTAATTAAAACTTATAATTAGACACAGAAGAATTTTTAGGCTAAATTAAATAGCTGTATAGACTATTCAATAATAATAAATTAAATGGCTAAATCGCCTATTCAGAATGCATTATTTTCGATTGCATGGTTAGAGTTTTAGAGCCACTGTGGCAACAATAAGAAACCTATTTACGGAAAAGCATTGAATGCACCATGAGCGAAGACGTGTTTATATCTCCTTTGAAGTTAGTTTCTTCAATATTATTCAATGATTTTTACAAATATCCAAATGTAAATAATATTCTTTAGGTGATTAAACAATAATAAATACATATTAATTTAATAAAATTGAAGTACTGGGCTACCAGCTTACAGGCTCGCCACTTTGCTCGGAGCCCCAGTGGTTAGAGGCAGTTGGCCACTTATCTCAGAGATGGGTTCGGGAAGCGAAGTTATGCTTTATCGTTCCCAAACCCCCACGTCTGCCGATAACAGCCACTCTCTCCTCCTAGGCGGTGCCCATCTCATCATAGGCGGTCGTAGCTACACTGGTAGCTTGGTTGTACTACCGCTGTCATGACAACTCCTGCTCTCTGCTTGCCCATCCCCATGCGCTCTCTCTCTCTCCCTTCACGCCAAAATGTTGGGGACAAAGGGTAAAGAGAAAAGATAAATAATATCCCGTAGGCGATTAAACAACAATAAATACATATTAATTTAATAAAATTTAAGTGCTGTGACGTATAAGCTAATTTCGTTTGAAGTTCATCAGGACAAAATGCAACTCCGTGGCAGTGTTCGTTAATTTATTCAAAATGGCGGCATGCGAAGGAAGTCATGTTTATATCTCCTTCGAAGTTAGTTTCCTCGATATTATCCAAAGATAAATAATTTTCTATAGGTGATTACTGTCAACAATAATAAATAGATGTTAATTTGATGAATTTAAGTGGAATATATTAACTACTTGTTTGCTATTCAATCAAACATGGCAACAGCTGGTAACTAAACAAACTATATCAACATCGATAGGCAGCCCACCGCCAGGTAATTTTAGCTAAGCTCAAGTAAACGTCACACCCCTGTTTTTTCACTCAAAATTTGGTACAAAATTTTGCGGCTTATTCTACAGTTTTTGCGGTAGATGCATGCTCATGGGATATGACCACTGAGGTTGATATAGGCTGTCCGGGTGCCTGTATAGGCTCATCAGTTGACACCTCTGCGAGACATTCCATGCAGTAGGAAGGAAGCAACTGCTTCGTGAATGTACAGTACTGTAATCCGCGCAACAGTCTCAATGCCGCGACAAAGACAACAGTTCACGCAATTAACGGACTTTTAATGAGGTCGGATTATTGGCCTCTCCGAGGCTGGATGGTCAACCAGACGGTAGGCCGATGTTGGAGGCAATGGCGAGAGGAAGGCACACATGCCAGAAGACCAGGCTCTGGGGCCCGGAGAAGCACATCAGCTCGTACTGATAGGCGGATACTGCGAATAGCGCTAGCGGACAGAACCATCACCCTGCAGCAACTACGCGACAACATCACTATTTCCGGTACTGCTCCAGTGTCAATAGCGACAACAGCATGCCGGTTACATGCTGCGACAATGTCTTCCAGGCGTCCATTGTTGTGTCTTCCTTTGACACTTGAGCACCGCGCGATACAACTGCAATGGTGTCGTGAACGAGTGGGCTGGCGAATAGAATGGCGCTCGGTGGTCTTCAGCGACGAATCCTGCTTTTGTTTGGAGACTGACGACAGACGTGGACGGGTGTGGCGCAGGCCATTGGAACATGCCAATGAACAATGCATCCGGTATCGTCAATGTGGACAACACACGGGATCATGGTCTGGAGTGCCATCGGCTACGATACCAGAACACCTTTAATCACCATCCAAGGCACCCCGACAGCAGAGGCACCATCACAGAGATTCTGCAGTCCATATTACTGCCCTTTCTGCATACCATACCTGGCACAGTCTTTCAGTAGGATAACGCCAGGCCGCACATGGCAAACATGAGCTTGGCATGTCTGCATGATGTCAACTGCCGCCCAAGGCCCGCATGGTCCCATACGCCAATTGAGCACGTGTGGGACATGGTGGGACATCGTTTACGATCACCCCGCAATCTCCATGAACTGACACAGCAGGTTCACCAGACCTGGGCAGACGTACCCCAAGATGACATTCGCCAGCTGTATGATCACCTACACCTGCAGCTGGAACAATGCATCACCGCTAGAGGTGGTGCCACAACCGACTGATGCCGCTTTTCGTTGGGACACCCTGTACAAACGAGTGCATGTCTTGGCTCCATAATGTAATAAAGGTGTGTTCAGATGTATCTCTTGCTGTATACCTACTTTTGGCTCATTCGGATAACTCCTTGTGCGTGGGGGAATTTCATTGCAAAAGAGTGTATTTCACCGCATATTAAACTGTTGGTAATCATTCAAATCATCTGAAACACTGTTTAATCTGGACCAGCATAAAAATTAAAACCTAGCTTTCTTCATTTAATGAATGAAGCCATCACACTCCCTCTTTTCTTTCTTTTTTTTTTGTGCCACACAATAATGAAACCCTTCTAGAAGATGCCTACAAATTGTTTAAGGGAAATTTCTTCTCAGGACCAAGGAATTCTGATGGGTTTATGAAATAATAAAAACATTATATAAAAAAAAAAATGAAACAAGCTGTTCCCAGTTAATCAAACTGTCAAACTAAACTAGAGATGAAAAATTTTATCTAAGAACTGTGAAGATTAAATTTTGTTATTTGACATACAGGTCGGGACACATTAATATGACCACCTACTAGTATCCGGAATATCCACCTTTGGCAGCAAGCACAGCAGCTAGTCGACGTGGCAGAGAGTCAATAAGTCCTCGGAAGATGGTTGCAGGTATCTGAGACCATTCGGCGATCAGTGCATCCCGTAATTCCATCACCGTGCGTGTTGGAGGGTCCAGCTTGAGGACATGGCGATCGACATGGTCCCACAAATGTTCAATGGGGTTGAGGTCCAGGGAGTTTGGTGGCCATGGGAGTAGCTTGAATTCATCCTCATGCTCCTCGAACCAGTCGTGGACAATTTTGGCTGTATGGCAGGGAGCATTGTCCTGTTGAAAGGTACCATCAACCTGAGGAAACACTGTCGACATGAAAGGGTGTACCTGGTCTGCGACGATCGTCAGGTAACGAACAGCATTCAGTGTACCCTCCAGCGGTATCAGTGGACTCAGACCATACCACGAAAACATCCCCCAAACAGTCACACCTCCTCCACCAGCCTGCCGTCTGCCAACGATGGTGTCGGGATGCCTGTTCTCAGATGCTTCCTGGTGAATTCTCCATCGTCCATCCACTCTGTTCACGATCCATTGTGAATTGGACGTGTTTTCGGCGATGCACAGGCTTCAACATGGGTACTGTTACCATACGCCTGCTCCGGAGCCCCAACCTCAAGAGGGATCGTTGCACTGTCTTGGTGCTGACACGCCTAGTGGCCCCACTGTTCACTTGCTGTGTCAGTTACTCAACATTGGTACGCCGATTGGTCTTGGCCAGGCGTCGTAACAGACGCTCGCCTCTAGGATCGATGGCCCGTGGGGCCCCACAGTTACCTCTTTGGTTGCTCGAAACTGTCTGGTTCGTCCAGTCGCGGTACACCTTCACAACGGTAGCCCTAGAGCAGTTCACAAAGGTGGCCGTTTCTGAAATGCTGTCCCCCTTGGCCCGATAGCCAATGATCATCCCGTTTTGGAGGTCTGACAGGTCACTTGCTCTGCCCATGACTGCTACAATTGCTGTGTTAACGGATGCTACTACACGTCTGCTGTTGTCAGCTTTTAATGATATGCAATGATTTTTCATCTGCATACCATGGGACATTCCAACATGTTCGAGGAGAGGTGGTCATATTAATGTGTCCCGACCCTGTATGTAGTCTCAGACTTCTTTAGCTTACTTCTAAATGCTTTTGCAGCCAAATATCGAAGATTGTCTTCCGATAAACCTCGCCCAGTAGCTGCCTTAAATTTACAGATAAGCATCTCAGCTACTTGATGCCAGGGTACTTTTTCAGGAACAGCAAATGGTACACGGCCCTAAAAAAACAAGTGAATCAAGATAGTTACTACAATTAAAAGTGATGGCATAATGTTATACTATATAAAATGAAAAGCTAATAATAATGGCTCAAAAATACCATAATCTAAAATGTTTGACACATATAAAAAAATAAATAAATAAATAAATAAATAAATAAATAAATAAATAAATAAATAAATAAATAAAAGATCTACTTACATTATCATAAAATTGAAATCAATCAATTTGTATTAATGAGTAATGAAACAATGAAGTAATGCTATATTTGATGATAATTCTAGTAAATCAAAATTATACAAAAAAGTATAACTGGGGCAATTGTCTGAGAAAGTAAAACAAGGGCAAATGTCCACAAGAATAAAGAGGTATGTGGATAATCGTAATTAAGTAAAAAGAAGGGCTCTTTTACCACAACAAAAGAGCCCTTCTTTATACTTAATGCTATATTTGCTTATAAATTATGCATTTCTGATACTGGCTTGGAGCATGAACCTGTTATCACACGCATCACTTCATTGAGGCAGGTGTTTGCTTCATTTCAACATATAAACATTTACATTTAAGTAACGTTTCAACAATAGAAGCTTACTTAAACATTCCAAAACAGATAATGTAGGAGTGTTTACAAAAAGAACTTTTACAAATTGGAATACATAAAGAATTAAAAGTCTCAAATGGTGACTGACTATTTAACCTTTCTATAATCTATTATGTCAATAGCCAGGTACTGACTGAGCGAGCAGCCTCGCGAGGCAGACGTGCGAGGCAGACGTGTGAGGCAAATGCTCGGCCGGTTAGGACGTGCCTTGCCCGAGCCATCCAGAGTCTGTTTTTGTCGATGCTTAAAGGCGCCTCGGAACGAATGCCTCGCACACTCAAGACGGTTCTATCTTGCCTCGCTCGGTCATGGAGAAAGAGAAGATCTTTTAATATCGAATCTTTTAAAAGACTTTGGGATTCACAATGCGTAGACTATACAAATAGAGAGCTAAGGGAAGACACCTGGCGAAGGAAATTAACTGAGAGTAATAAAACTTGTGTCATTCTTAAGTATTTTGGCATTTACAAGAGAGTAGAGTGTTTCAAATTCAGTCTCAGACATCCATGTAAAAAAATTTTTTCCATCATCAAAACACATTTCTTCAAATAATTTGTTCCCATGTTGCAATCTGTATTCATAGATTTTTTCTTCCTTTTCTTTACAAGATGAACTAATATAAACGCAGAAGCTGCAACGGCTATCTGTATGTGTGGTCTGAACTGAGAGTAATAAAATGCTCGGCCGACTTGTGGCAGTTTCCTTGAAACCGAGGCTGCTCGCTCAGTCAGTACCCGGCTATTCATTACTGGCTTATTTCAATTGCAACGAAAATAAAGGAGACTTTCTACTTTCAAAATATCATGCATTTACATAGGTTGTTCCAGGCAAACTGGGATTTTATTTTTTTCAGAGGTAAAATAACCCTGTCTGAGCAATCTGGTGTCTGATGTCAAGCTCAAAGTGTCTTCTTGGAGCCAGATATCTTGCCGATCACAGACTAAACGAGTACCAGTAATAAAAATGGTGACTAAAGAGTGTCAGCCTGTGTACAGAAAAGCATATTGTGATGAACTTTTTGGTGAATGAAGGGGTGAAACAAGTAGAAATTTACAGGAATCGTGAGGTTCAGTTCAGGGAAGAAACACTCGGCTGCAGATGCCATTTGAGTGGTGTAAGCAATTCAAAGAAGGTTGATACATAATGGGAAATGATTTTTTCAAATAAGCAAGGCATTATTGATATGGATTTCCCACCCATGGTAAGAAATCAACAGCGATTACTACTTCCAGGTTCTGAAGGACACACTGCAGGGACCTAATGGTAGGCACTATTGCATCGTGACCAACAATATTATTAATTACCATTTCCGCAAACAACCACTCAAATTGTCAAGTTAAGCATGCATTATACGGTGAAGGTTGTAAGTTATTAGTAAGATTTAAAATAGACCACTAGTATTCCAAACGTTGCAATGGCAACTGACACTCTGAAAAATTAATCAACACTCGGCACTTTCTAGCTAGACCCCTGTACACAATGCTGTAAGGAAGAAGTAGCATAGGTTATCATGAATGGGGGAAAAAATAAAAAAACGATTCTATGCAGAAAGCACAATGGAATCAGCCAGGAATTCATTCATTGAAACTGAACTTTGTTTTTTAATTTTTTCCTGTTATTGGAGCTTCCAATATTTTCAGCAACTTAACCAGATGTTTTAAAAAATTATTAAGAATGAGTTGAATGCAGAGTAAAGTGACAGTAATATTTCATCACCTTTATTATTTACTTAAATTTTACTTTTTAAATTTATTATTGTATAGGCAATAATTATGTCTTTGCTTATTTCTTGAAATTTCACTTAATGTTCTAATCGGAAACCTTCAGGCTTCTGATTGGCTAATAGCAGATTCTGGCACCACGCCAGTTTTTTCTTTTATTGCACAGAGTATAAGAGACTAGAAATGTAACAGTCGAAGTCTACGTATAAGAGCCACGGATAAAATGCAACTACCTAATGGTGCTCCCACAGAAGGTCGCTTTACCCAAAGAATACAGGGCTGGATAAAAAAAAATTAACATGGAAGAGGAAAATTATGAAAGAATATAGAAAAAACTTTAAAACAGAGGAAATAACTGAGAAAGCTTAACATAAAGAATGTGGAAAAAAGAAAAAGACAGGCGAGGGGAGGGAAAAATACAGAAAGGAATAGACAAGGGCCTAGAAAAGCCTGCGACAAATTAGGGAATAGCTGGAATGGGAGGGGGAATATGGAAAAGGTAATGAAGGAATGGTGCCTTTGCTAAGGTTAATGCCATTAGGGGTTAGGGAATTGAATTTCTAAAGCAAAAACTCTGCAAAAGTCATCTTTCCATATGCTGTATCAGCTATAAGCTAGGTGCATGCCGCTAGGAGCGCTAGTGAAAGAACACCTGGTGAGGCTAAATCAACTAGATTCGGGAGAGCACAGCCTACTATATAGATAAGAAAAGACTCGAATTGCTTTCTTTCTTTTTGTTATGGAAGTTACCGTAAAGACTACAGAGGCTGACTGCCTTTAAAGAGTGACCAGGGGAATTAAAGTATTTAGCTATAGGAGTGTCAGCATTGCTAAGGATGTCTAACTTATGTCTGGCGAATCTGGTACGTATTCTCAGACATACTGCTTCTGACATACTTTGCAATGCAAGAGATATATTAGATTGTGAGAAGTGCAGATCAGGTTCCGATTAATCTTGAGGGTTAAGGAGGAAGCACTGCTGGAAATGGAGGTAGGAGGATTAAAGCAGGATTGACACTCTTTAAAGGACATCAGCCTCTATATTCTTTACAATAACTTCCATAACAAAAAAGAAAGAAAGAAGGAAGTTCAAGTCTTTTCTTATTTGGAAATTCATTCCCTAACCCCTAACGGCATTAACCTTAGCAAAGGCACCATTACTTCATTACCTTTTCCATATTCCACTCCCATTGCAGTTATTCCCTAATTTGTCGCAGGCTTTTCTAGGCCCTTGTCTATTCCTTTCTATATTTTTCCCTCCTCTCGCCTATCTTTCTTTTCTCTTTTTTCCACATTCTTTATGTTTCAGCTTTCTCAAATATTTCCTCTGTTTAAATGTTTTTTCTATATTCTTTCAAAATTTTCCTCTTCTATGTTCATTTTTTGTCCAGCCCTGTATTCTTTGGGTAAAGTCGGACCTGTCTGTGGGAGCGCCATTAGGTAGTTGCATTTTATTCGGGGCTCTTATATGCGGACTTCGACTGTTTCATTCCTAGTCTCTTCTTAGTGTTTTTGTCATTTTGATTATGCAAGTGTTATCCTATCACATTTTCAGCTGTCCCCTACCCTTAATCCTCTTTTTTCCTATCCCACCACATCTTCTATTCATTTCCAAGCTTCCTATTTGTTCCCTCCAATACCTACTCCCCCCCCCCCCCCCCTTCCATGTTGTCTCAATATAGGGTGACGAAAAACAAATGGTAGATTATAGTGATGAAATGATACACATTATAGATCATGGTATAGTGATGCATTTTGTCCCTATGAAATGGAGTCAGAACTCCCCCATTTTAGAGATATGTGGGAGAGGAAAGTGGGTTGCTTCCCCAGCAAGGTGGCTTCCTGGCATACAGGGAAAGGCTACCGCGCTACATAAGACAAACAAACGGGACATACTCGTATGACCAGGAGAAAAGACAATTTAATCCACCTGTCTCTTACAAAATTATGTCCACCAGTCTGGATACAGAGATTGCATCTGCGAAGTAATGATTCAATTGCTCAATGGCATGTATGGGGTTTCTCCTCGAGCTATTCACAGACGGCTGCAATGCTGGCAACCAGATCGTCGACAGATGTGACAGGTGTCTCGTATACCTGAGTCTTCATGTACGCCCACACAAAGTAATCCAGGGAGGTTCAGATCTGGTGAACATGGTGGCCAGGCACTGGACCACCCTGTCCTATCCAACGACCGTTATATGGATTGTCCAGTTATTGGATAGGTAGAAGGTATGAAGTGAGAAAGTCGATGTGCGAGTGAGAAAGCTTTCCCTATCAATGCAGGGCTATAAACTTCCAAACTGCCTCGACGAAGTTGCTTTCTGTGCTGATCACATTCACACGAATTTACCGTGTATTTTACATTAATTACATTGCATATTCAGTGTCCAGTTCATTATACAATAAATTAATTCACTTTTTATTCAAATTTCTCGTCACCAACATCTAATACAAAAATAACTCCTCCCAAAGATCGCTACTTCCAATATTGATGGCCTCTGCTTCCAAACTGCTTCGAACTACTGTCCTGATGAAATTCTCAACGAATATACCATGTGATATAGATTAATTATACAGCATATACAGTGTCCAGTTCAGTATGCAATAAATTATTTCACTTTTTATTTGAATTTCTTGTCACCAACATCGAAAATAACTTCTCCCAAAGATCGCTACTTTCAAATAGGCCTACTTCCAAATTGCTTTGAATCAAAGCCTACAAGAAAGCTTATGCAGTCAAGTTATGAAAAATGTTAAAACTGAATAAAGTTTACTTGATTTTTCATTAAGAAATGTTCTGTTCTGCAGGGTGTTTTGTTTTTTGTTTTTTTTTGTTGTTGTTGTTATTATTTTTTTTGTCGATGTGTGAGTGAGAAATGTAGGCCTATAAAAATCCAAACTGCCTCGACGAAGTTCCTTTCTGTGCTGATGATATTACACGAATTTATCGTGTATTATACATTAATTACATTGCATTGACACTTCCAGTTCATTATACAATAAATTAATTCACTTTTTATTCGAATTTCTCGTCGCCAACAGCTACCGTAATATGAAACAAACTTCTTCCAAAGATCGTTATACTGTACTTGCAAACTGCCTAGAACCAAAGCCTACAAGAAAGCTTATGCAGTGAAAATATTAAACTGAATAAAGATTACTTGTTTTTTTTTTATTAAGAAAATTGATATAAAGTCGATGTGTGAATGGGAAAGCTTTCCCTATCAATGTAAGGCTATATAAACTTCCAATGGTTTTAATGGGGTAAATGTCCCAAAAATGAATTGAATTTTGGTGAATTTAAACTTTATACAATTTTGAACAAAGACGAGAAAGTTCACTTAAATGCATTTTTACATTTCTACATTTTTAAGATCCAGATTATTTAAAAATAAAGATTTTTTTTCTGTATATTTTTGCACATTTTATTTCTCGTGAAGAGTCAAAAATGGGGATCGCATTATACAACAGGGTAGCATTTTTGCTGTTTTTTTTGGGCCGAAAAAGTGGAGTCGCATTATAGTAGAGGATTTACGGTACATCTATAAACATAACTTCCTGGTGTTTGGATTTCACTCACTGCTTCAAGTGGTATTGTAGAAATTCCACTGATAGAATAACTGCATCGGTGGGCTTCGATATTCATGTGCAATCACATGCCCATTTCAATAGTCATACCTGATATATCGTATTTTCGCGTCAATAAACCTGCACACCTGAATAACCCATGAAAAGTTTTTTTAATATAAAAAAATGGCAACTTCAAGACTGCTTCGATCTGACCAAGTTGTATTCTGTCCCGATGAATTTCAAACTAAATTAGCGTATAATATGCAAAATAAAACTGCATATGATATTTTTTTTTTTTAATAAACCAGGGAAAATATGATGAGGGTGGGGGCATTTCAAAAGAAGTTGTAACAAATATTTAATATATAGTATAGCACATTTATTCACTTTTTTTTTCTTCTCAATTTCCAAAATTGCATATAATTATCTGATAATAAAACCAGGACAAATTTAAAATTTTAATAGGCAAAGCCTGACATTTTAATAGGCAAAGCTGTTAAGAAAACCCGGGATATTATTTTCCTTTAGCATTGAGATCCCAGGTTTTTCCAGTAGCTTTTCAAGATGGGTGCCAAGCTGAGATGCCTGTCAAAACAGTTGTTTAGCACCTGTTATTCTGTGTGAAATCTGTAATAGTAAAGAACAGATGGAATATGATAGAAACGTCTACAGAATTAAGAAACTGTTCAAAGGCACAAAGATAGAAGTTGTACCAAAAATAAAAAACACCATTAAAAATTAGAAAAGATGAAGAAAATAATGAAAAATTCAACATCATATACAATCTGTTTTTCAATTAGTTTTTAAACTTAACTTAAATATTGTCAATTGTTGCCAATTATTGTTGTTTTAATTGTTATGCCGTTTTTCGTACACCAGTTAACGACGTTGATGAATTGCGAAACAGGATCACCCAAGCATTGGAATCCATAATATCCGCGATGGCAATAACAGCTTGCAACAATCTTGTTCATTGCGCTCGTTTTGTCTCGATGCTGACGGTGGCCACTTTGAGCATTTAATGTGAATTAAGTGAATTAATGTGAATTAAGATTCCATAGATTGTTATTAATAATTATGTTTACCTTTTATTTATTATTAGAAATCAATGTTTATTAATTTATAATTCCTTTACGTTTACCAGTTGTAAAATACTATGATTTGAGGTTAAGTTTCACAAATTGCTGTAGATTTTTCTTTAGACTAGTCATGACTTTGGGCAACACTGTCATAACACTGACAATAAATTCAGAACCTGTGTCCCGTGTGTTTACGTTATTATTAACGAATTGTATGCGAAATTAGGGTAAATTGGCTATCTACTCAAAAATGAATGATCTAAAACAAAAATTGTATTCGGCATTTTCGTCTCAATTTTTTATGTAGAACACGATCACGAAGTTTTTTTATACCCGTTGTGGGTCACCCTGTATAAAATAGGATGCAAAAACTGAAATTATATAGGTCAATCATCAAGTTTCTTAAAAACAAGATTAGCTGAACACAGTAGAGCAGTGAGAATCGCTGATTGTACCAATGCGATGGCTAGATCTTTGAGCATAAAAAAGAAGGGCTAGACATTATTTTTATACTAGAAAGGCTAGACATTGTAATGCAAAGGGGCATGCCCCTGATTGGGACAATGTAATAATCCTAGACCAGGAAAGAAATTATAAAGAAAAAAATTTATAAAAGAGGCGCTCTATATTAAAGACCATGAGAACACTATTGCAGACTTTATATGACCTGAGCCCTGATTGGCTAAATTTATGTTTTAATTGTAATTTTATTTTCAAGTTTTTATTTTCTTGAATTTTGGGTGAGAGAGTATCAAGACAGTTTTAAAATTATTTTGAACTGATGAACATTTAACATGTTCGAAAACGTTAATCCTATGGATGATATTTTTATTTTAATTCAATAACTGACTTCGTCCTTACTTGTGTGTTTTTTTACAATGTTTTTTTGCACTTGGATTTTACACATGGACATTATTCTCTAACGATGTAAAAATTTTATCAACTTCCAAAATTTCTCATGGAAAAATTTGTTGACAGTCAAGAAGAATATTGATGGAATTTCAAGGACTTACATAAGTGATCCCTGTCTTATCCAAGAACTGTTTTTAATTGGTCATTTTTGACGAATTTTGATTCAATTTCTTATGTTATTCAAAAGTTGATATACACATTATGGATTTTAGTCCTTCATTTTATTAGTGTAGTTTACTTGAATTTTGTTTTTTAACAATTTGTATTTTTCACCATCATTGTATATATTCCTTACAATTTTAAGCTTGAGTTTTTAAGCCTAACTTTTGTCTTTATCTTCGATAGGAATTTTTGTCAATTATTGACATTTTATTTTTAATTTATCCTTATTTTTATTTGAAAAAACCTTTTCTAGTTGAAGATTAAAATTTTAAAAATTATTTATTGATGAGTATTAATTTTGTGACGACTCCCCCCACCCTTTTAAATGCAAACTGAACAAACAGCTAACGCTAATCTGTTGAGGGAAGGAGACCATCGAGGGTTCGGGACTGATATATTCGAGTAGGGAAAGTATTGATTGTCACACACCAAAAAAATTAAACATTAAAACACCCTTTATTCCAACTAAATGTCAAATCAACAACTTAAACACTGAAATTGTAAGACCATCAGCAAATAAAAGTAATATGTTTCAATTGATGCTGCCAATGAGAGAAGATTACAACTAGTAATAGGTAACGCCAACCCCTTAGCCTATCATGCCCCCACTACTATCATAAGCACCATCAGGTACTTGGGACACGTGCTGTCCCTTACAACTAACTCGAGCAAATACAACTCGTTCGTGTCAACAGCGGGAGGCCCCAAACACGAGCTACAATGACTGCGTTTCACAACCACTACATAGGCTGCGAACGTTCAGCTACGTTGCTTCGAGAGCATGGTCTATGCGTAGGCACCGTGAGAATGGGCACGTTGCGCGCAGACCAACCCAATTAATGTCTCTAGGCATGACACCGGAGAGCGTCACGTGATCCTTTTACTACAAAAAAATAATAGCCCTTAGCACAGCCCGAGAAGGATCACCGAAACCCCCTTTGTGTATTTCACGCAACGTGCCACAATCCGCTTCACTTTTCCACACTCTTAAGGTGCACAGCGAGTAACCAGCATTAAGTCGTAAAAGCAGCTGATCGCTTGCTCCTTCGTGTGGAGGCACGAAGTTCCCCTCAGTCTGCACGGAATTAATCTGTGTTAAATCAAGAGAAAGATAAAAAAAATCCCTCAAACAGTCAAACCACTGCAAAATCTTAAACTGATTCCCTTCATATGAAGGGATATTCCAATTAATTGATGGAATATTAAAATCACCAAAAATTAGCATGTCACCATTTTCTTTTCTCAATTTAACTGATAGAAACAAAAAATGTTGCTGAGTGTCTTACACCAAGAGAGACACAATAATAATTTTTGATATTTTATTTTTTAAATCTTATTAGGCATTTTTAATATCGTAATTTTAAGATTTTATTGGCAATTGCCCATTTGTTAGAATTTGATGGCATTGTTGAAACAACAGTTGCAGATTTTGTCGTCAACACTAATTACCGTATCACTCCAACGCTGACATATCATCATAATTGGGAAAAAAAAACATAAAAAAGACACTTTTAAGGGCCCATAACTACGTAGAATTTTTAATAATTTCTAATAATATATAAACGTTCAATAATTGGCAGTAAAACATGAAATATAAAATATTTCCCAGCAAGATATCTAAAATAAAAAATTAAACAAACATTTCTCAAAAGAATATTAAAAAATTTCCATTTAAAAATTTAAAATAACATTAAAAATTTTTCCATGAATATATTAAAATAAATTACTAGAAATGAAAAATAATTGATAAAATATTAAAAAAAAATTTTTTACTAAAAAACAGTACAAGAAATAAAACAAAGAAAAAAAAAAAAGAAAGAAAGAAAATAGATTTCTGTATACCTGATAGATCAGGTTTTACCCCTACCCTGATACACTGCTTTCCTTAATCAGTATCTCTCACTGCGTTTACATGCACACTTTCGATCCGTATCGAAAGACCAGTTTCAAGTCAATCCTGCAAAAAGTGGCATGTAAACAGGAATCTACACCCCGATCCGGATCGAGTTCAATCCAGTTGAAACAGGTGGTTTGAAACCACGGAAGCATGCCTCAGGAAAGAGGTCAATCCAATAATGTGCATATAAACACCCCGATCCGGATAGAGTTTAAATTTGCTGTTTGGTTGAAAGAAAAAACATAGAAAATTTTAGCTACAGTAAGTTCTTGGTTGATTTATACCTCAACTTAATAAATATCTATAAATAAATAAATGAATAAATTTTAAAATACATTGCATATTTAAATTTTTTTTGTAAATTCTATCAAAATGTCATTTTTCCTAATTAAAAATTTTCAAATTGTCTATCAA
>JAHWFO010023080.1:123728-169385 GCA_023313115.1 Rhysida immarginata | reverse complement strand
GCAATGGGATGCAGAATGCCCCTCAAAGTCCATATTCTTGATGCTCATCTTAACAAATTCAAGCAGAACATGGGAGCTTACTCTGAAGAGCAAGACGAGCGCTTTCATCAGGATTTACAGAACTTTGAACGTCGTTACCAGGGACAGTATAATGAAAACATGATGGGAGACTATATATGGGGGATTCTTTGAGAAAGTGATTTGCAGTATGGCCGCAAATCTAGAAAAACTACGCATTTCTAATTCTTTTTCAAACACTTTCACTATCTTTTGCATTTATATTAAACATATATTATATATATATTCTTTATTATGTAATTGCGTATAAAAGAAAAATTAGGACTTTTTATCACATATACAGTAAAATCCCGTTACAACGTACCTCACTTTAACGTACATTTCAGAATAACGCACAAATTTAAAATCCCCAGCCAAAACGAAGGTATTTTAATGCTAAAAAGTTTCAGAATAACGTACCTCACTTTAACATACAAATTTTACGTTCCCTCGGTTAAATTATCACTTCATTACAACGTACATTGTTTGAATGTCTTGCTCTGATTCGTCAATACATCCCATGCGAAAGTTGCAAATGGCAATGCATTAAAAGGAAACGATACATCATTACTTAAGCCACTGAGATAATTAAGCAGAGTTCACATTTCATTGGTTGGTCAGTGTAGCATATTGCTAAGATTATTGCTCTGTCTACCTTAAGTAAGTTAGGTCTGATGATGTTTTTTTTTTGTCTGTGGGTTTTGTTAAGCTGGCTTTTTTCCATCTCTTAACGCACGCAATATTTAAGGATTTATTGTTTTAATGTGCTGGTTCTTTTATCCACTGTAAGTTGGATAATCAAGATATTCGTATAATGGGAGGTATGGTTTTTTATTGCCCATCTTCATTACCGTAATTTACAGTAAGATCATACCGTAAATTTATTTTAATTTTAAGTAAATGTGCATGTAACAGGGTGACAGGGAAAACCGAGAAAGATCAGGGAATTTTACAAAAAGTCGGGGAATTTTATAAAAGATCAGAGAATTTTTAATAGTTAACGAACTGTAATATACCTGTATGCTGTATTTGTATTGAATAAAATAAAATGCTACACTTCATGTATTCTTATGTTTTTCTATGCATATATGCATTGTTCACAACCCCCCCCTTCCCCAGTTTCAGAATAACGTACACCTTGGAATAACGTACAAATTTCCAGTTCCCTTGAAGTACGTTGTAACGGGATTTTACTGTATATGCAACTTTTCTTGCCTGTGATCACAAAATCAAAGTTTATGATGAATAAAGTTGTTTTTCCATACATTCTAGACATAAATATTTGAAATATAACACTTAGAAGCCAGAAACAAAAATTGTGTTACATAGTGTTATTCATTTGGCAGACATCTCGTGGCCCAAACAATAATCTTGGGGCTATGAAGCGGTCATTCACCTTTTTGCTTGGGGTTTTCCGCTGACCAGTAACGACAATTTTGTTTGTTTACATGGCCGTTCAAGTGGAAATTCGCTTCATCACTGAATAAAATGTCAAATTATCAAACCGCTGAAGCATAAACATTGCAAAATTCAATCTGTGATCGTAGTCAGTCTCTCCTTCAATTCCTGCACTACTTGAATTTTATATGCTTTAAGATGTAAGTCGTGCTTTAATTACATGCAGAGGCGATTTTTTTTGTTCAATGCTTGAATCCTCTTATGAACAGACAATGTTAGATTTTCACTTGATTGTCGGACATGTTCAATCGTTTCTTCGACTCTTGACGGCATGCAGGCGCCCAGTGTTTTGAATTGTAACGGCTTTAACGATTGATCCCGTGGATTCAAACATTTTAATCCGTTTCTGAATGATATTCCGGTGAGGCGGGGTTCGGATCTCATAATGAGCACAAAACAAATGCTGTGCAGTAACGGTAGAATTATTGTTCTGCTAATCTGCTTGGACACAAAACGCACGCTGTTGACCAGTGAACAGCTCCATCGCTACTAAATTTCCACCAACCGAGCTGCTTAGTATTGCACACGCCCCACCCCTTTGCCCGTGCGTCTCTCAGTAATTTCAAAAAGCAATAGCACTCACCCTTTCTGGACACCCGTTATTTTTATTATGCACATTTCAGAAATCGAATAATAAGTCATCATACAATTTTAAATTCTGGTAAATGTTTTCATTTTTCAAATGTAAAAACCATGCTATCAATGAATGAACATTAAATTTTAATGAAGAAAAAAAATGTCCTTGCTATCTACAGATTATGCAGAACAATATTCATATATTTGGAGCATCAATATTCATATATTATGCTAGTAGTGTGCCCTCACAACGTGCCCATTCAGGTTGTAGAGTTAAGCAAACAATTAAACGATACTGCAATTTAAAATATAGCCTGCGCCATCTTTCTGTATCAAAATAACTTTTATGCTATAGAAAGTAATTTTGTTACAATCATCGCTCAGCCAAAACCACAATGGATAATTAGTTTACCCCCTGAAGGGTTAAATTTCCAACTACATGTATCATGAAACGAGTCTTTCTTTAATTTCTTTTTTTAATTTTTTACCCAAGGGCGAAATAGCAATTTAACTTAAAAAATGACTACCTTTCATACAAATTTACATCCCCCATTTTACTCCCTTACAGGATGAATTTCGTAAAATCCTTTCTTAATGGGTGCTTACGTCACAAAATAAACCTAATTTCAAAATTTCATAAATGAGTATGGTAATTTATGTTAATTTTTTGATTTGCATGCTTTACATGGTGGAAATATCAACATTCAGTTTTCCTTGTGCAGTGTGACTGTTTGTTAGCTACAAACAGTTCACCACGCGATTGTGGGTGATTGGTTGGTCCGATTTGGATGACTTTTTTTTTTGTTTTGTTTTGTTTGTTTTTTTATGCTGAACAAGTTTGCAATTGGGTTTTTTTCTCTATCCCTTACGGTTTTTGAGATAAATTTTGAATGTGTCCTAATTTGCATATTTGGGATGATGAAAAGTGCACCATGGGATAGGCCACCCACAACTTCCTATTCATTGGATTCATCAAAATTGACATATCTGCTTCGGTTCAAAAAATAAAAGGGGGGTTCAGACTTTTGTATTCACCCTGTATAGAATTATGAACTGGAATTTTTCAAAAAATCATATAATAATTTAATAATTAATCATAAACTATTAAAATTATTATATAGTCAATATGCACAGATGCTTATTATATCCCAAAATTTACAGTAATGGTAAATCACATTAATGAATTTCTTACCCAAACTTGGAAGACCAATTCTCCTCCGCCAACATTGAATTGAGATTGAAACAATAAAGAAAATTTCTCATCCATCACTGACTAAATATTCGAGAAGAAATAAATTTTAAAAAATTAATACCATGAAATTAATAGAGCAGCAAGTAAGATTATTTTATACAAACCTCAGTCCCTTTCTTCTCTGCTCTTTTTATTTTTCTTAATTGCTGTAAAATTAAGATGGCATTTCACTTAAAACAAACAATAAAGATGTAATTTAAATTAAATGGGAATAAATCTAATGTTAATTAGTAAATAACTTGTACAGTAATTCCCTAATGTTTTAAATCAGGCATAGGCAGCCTTATTTTTCTTCCATGTGATCGAAGGTCACATTTAAGTATCAAGAATTATATTAGATTCCACCTACAGAATTACTAATACCAGTAACTATAATGTGCTAATAATTAACAAATAATTTTAAGAAAACCCTATAATAATAAAAAGTAAATAGTTAAACTTAAAAAAAATTTCTCATTCTGACCCATCATGCGTGCTTTAAATAAAGTAGGGAGCATAAAAATTGGCAAGAACCAAAACGAGTGTTTTAATATAAGGAAACATGACATCCATACAAGAAAGTTATCGCTATGTACCGGCAACATTTGACAATGTGTGCTACAAAATCATTTCTTGTTCTTCCCTCCTTGTTTTTGCAAGCACTCCTGCAATCTGCTGAGCATGCCATCGAAAAACGACTCCAACAGATCAAACTACATATAATCCCACATTAAAACAAAAGAGGTTAAAATCACTGTAAACATCTTTGGAAAGAAAAGAGGGACAACATATTTACTAAATCTGTGGATGGTGAACGGCCAACTGTTCAATACAGCGTCGATCATTAGCCTCTAGTATCTTGGGTCGACCTGATCCAGCCTTGCGTTCGATGTCTTCTCCTGAATCCAATTTCTTCATTATTCGGTAACATGTTCTCAAAGGCATATCTGATCTTTCACTGGCCTCCTGTCCATTTCTGATGCCACTTTCCCAAAGAACTCTTGCGTGTGTTTCTATTCTGCTGCTCCATTGCTCGTATTATCCATAAATTAACTATGCAACAACCTTGCGTTAGTTATATGGCTACAATTCGATAACCTGCCCTACCTACGTTTATAATGAACCCATTCACCAATTTTGCATGTTGTAAGGTCATTGTTTTACATGCACTTTAAAGGTCAAGTGACATGGAATTTTCACTTGTTGATTTTATGGGGTCATTAGATGCAGTTTGTCTTAGTATATTTTATGCAATAATTCGTTTCCCCTAAAATTAACGGATAAATATGTGAAAATTGGATTTTTAATGTCAATTTCCGAAGATTGCCGAATATCAGTTACGGCGGCCGATAGTTGGTGCTGCATGTAGCCTCAACGTCATGAATACTTAGCATGATGCCTACCATGCATGGTATAAGCAGGAATGGATGAGGATGTAAGTGTGTAATCTGATAAAAATAACAATTAATATTACAGCTTAAACCCTTTTAGAGTATTAATTTTTATTATTTGATCAAAAACGGCATACGAAAGAATTTTTTTTGGTCTTCTTTTCAAAATTCTGCTTAATGAGAGCGAAGTAGATGAAGGATGATCTAGATAGAGAAGTCGGCTGAGCCAGGGGTTTATGAAGAGCGGAGCTGAATAATTTATGTATCATTTTTCTTCATTCTATTTGAATTGATTGTAACGATATCGGAAATAAGCGTCCCTTTTAAAAAACGATTCCAAACAGATAGAACCATACCATTTGACAACGGATAGACAGTTTTTATGTGCTGCAATTTGAAAATGCAGTATAATTACTTCGAAGTCAAAGGAATAGAATTTTACCAAACTTTTTCATAAATTTGAAATTACTAATCACAATATTTGCAAAAGTCCGCATAAAAATGGAATTTGCAGTCAATAAAGTCTATATTTTTAATTATGATATTCAGTCGATTAAATGAAGCACACTTAAAAAGGCCTTCACTTAGGTTGATCGTACACCGCTAAAACACTCTTACCCAAACTAATTTCAAGTAAAGAAAAATAAAGTATATAAAAATCTTATCACTTATCATACAGAAGTTTTAGATGTATGTGAATAAAAAAAAATATACTCTAAACAATAATGGGCTTCATGTGTGCATAAGAGTTGATGGCCACTAGCAAGAAATCCGCCGATCACAGAAATGGGCTCCAACGAAACTCCGATAAAACATTTACAGTTTTGATATTAATTTTTGTCAATTTTATACCTCCTTTTTCCTCCTTGTGGATTAGAGGTTTTCACTTTTTTAGCAAGAGATTTTCATTTTTTTAAAAGAAAAATTTTAGAGATTTTATGTAAAGATATTCGACGTCAAATAATTTCTTGTGCCTACTCTACTTTAGATTTAAATTGATGGATAATATATTTGAGGCCTCAGTTTACTTAAATTATTTCGATTGTTTGCATGAAAGTGATGAGGGAAACGAGATATTGACTTCCACACATTTACGTTATAACAATCGCCCCAAAGTATTCATGATGTCAGTCCTGGAAATTTTACGGAGATTACCGAAGTAAAATGTTACAGCGCTCCCTTGCAAAAGTCCTCCTAAAATTAATAAAATAAAATAATAAATTAAGGAAATGGTTATTAATTACTATACACATGGTTTTTTTTTCGTTGTCTTCTTTAATATAACACCATAAAATCAGTAACTCAAAATCCATGTCACTTGACCTTTAACATTATGTAAATACTGCAGTTTGTTCAATTTTTATGCTCCCTACTTTATTATTTTAAAATAATTTTTTAAAAAACATTTAGATAAAGATTTATCAAAAAATATTAAACAATGCTAATAAATCTGATAAACATTTTAATATAGAAAATTTCAAAGCAAAATAATAGACGCCTATAACATTTTAGATTTCTCAATTTCATAAAACTATGCATTCCCAAACCAAAAAAAGAAATACAGATATATTTCTTTTACCATTGACTAAGAAATGTATTACAAACAATCTCCCTTTCAATAGAGAATATATTGGCAATATATTCTCAAATTTAATCGATATCAACTTTTTCAATTATAATGAATTTAATGATTCAGAAAGATAATTAGTTGGGAAAAAATTAAAGTTATAATATATGAGCATCTAAAACTCTTTTAATTATTACTGATGCGTTTATTGCAAACATTTTTTGTTTCAGTATTTGTTTTGATGTCTCAGTTTTTGTTCTTGTATTTGTTTTCCTGTAAGCTGTCATTGGACATTTCTAAGCCTGTTGCTTGCAATAAATAAATAAATAAACAAACAAACATGGCCAAGTTATCAGCAAACAATATACGTACTTACAATATTACTTCTCATTTTCTGTAACGCAATCATTACTGACCATTTTCGATGGTTCATTAATTTGTGCCAAAAACAATCCTCTTTAAGGAATGTCTCCTGTCTCAGCAAACGATCTTTTCCCTTATCACCACTCGTTGACGTTTCCATTGCTACCAACGATCTCTTGCATGAGCGAGCGCAAAGGAGTCGAAGCACTCACTTCGGCATCGAGGGAGAAATTCCTTTCTCTCCTAGACGTCTGGAAAGATCATCAGTCAGCCTTTCGTTGCAGCTGGCCATTCTTCGATTCCATTCTTTTCTCTATTTGCACAGGAATTATGGGACAGCTCGGAGTCACCCCCTCCCAAATGAATTTAAGGGTTTTGGCACACCCAAACTATCGCAAAAATAAAAATTATCTATTGAGCCCTAAGTGGAATTACCGTAATTTTCGGGGTATAATACGCACCCTTGTTTTTTCATGTTTTTAGAAAAATTTACTGCCCATAATACACAATCGCCAATTATACGCACTTTATGTGCCTAAGATAGAGATTCAGCATCAGGGAGTGCTCCGCCAGCTGGTGGCGGGCACTTTGAACAATTCCTGTAATTTGGAGCCACGGGTTTAGTTGGCTGTATCGCGTAAATAAATCGTTTCCAGACAAAGTGCTATAGAACATTTTCGTCTTCTTTTGACCTGAAGAATATGTCACTAAATTTATTTGTTCAAAACCCGCAGTGCATTATGGTCGTCTGATTTTTAAAAGCTTTAGACTTTATATATTACCATAAAATGAAGAAATAAATATTCAAAATAAATGATCATATAAAAGAATTTATTCGTTTCAGTTAAACTTACATTTTATCTGAAATAAATGTATTTAAATTCCTTCAAAATCAGAATCATCTGTGTCGGAGTTCTTTGTTAGGCCTAATTACAGTTTCTTCTTCTTCCCAGTCTTCGATTCTCATTATTCAATCATCGACAGGAGGGGTTTTTCCTGCTTTCACAAAAGCATTCAAATTGTATTTTCTTGCACTCTATGTCATTCTTCTATTCTAATCATTCTTGCAGATGAATGATTGATAGATATCCATTTGATAGATAATTCAAAAGCTTTGTCTCCTCATCTTTATCAAGATTGATTGGTAGCAAACAATGGCAAAACTACGGAATAGCTTCCCCTAACTTCTTTGATTGATATCTTCAAGACTGGTTGCATTAATGTATTGCATTTATTACTGTGTCAGCTCTAGTTAATGGCAAAGTAATAAGCCTTACTTTTGAACTTTATTATTGCAGAGTTCACGCAGTATAACAGTGCCTAAACCATAGAACTAACAGATGTGTCAGCTTGGTGGCCATCTTGAAAAGTTGCTGAGAAAACTGGTATCCCTGGTTTTATGAACGGAAAATGGAAGAGAGCCACCGAATTCACTTCAGCAATAGCTTTTGAAATAAATACAAGTATATTTATTCGTGGAATATAAAGTGAATATAATGTATATTGTATTTATTGTATAATAAAAACCAAAAGTAAGGTAAAAGTTCGTCAGCCCCAAGTTTTTTTGACGCCTACCTCAGCTGTTCGAATTAATGATGAAAAATAGGAAAGAAAATTCCGCAGCCCGGATTCGAACCAGAAACCTTTGGCTCGGACCGCCAACACGCTAACCAATTGCGCCACTGTAAACAAACGTCATCGTGGAAACGTAACAGGCGACTAGTTTGCAAGCGTGCACCAACAAATGTCAATGAAGTAGGCATTTGTTTGCTCTGAAAACAAAGCAGTTTACAAAAACATATCTTACACATACTACTCATTCCATTTTACAATAATTTTTTTTTTTATCATTATCAACACCTTCAGCGTATTCTAATGATTAGGATTATGCTCATACAGCTAATAGTAAACAGTTATGGGTAGTGAAAGTTATGGGTAGATCCACAGGTAAGGGTAAACATATCAGGTTACAGTCAATATTTAAGAGTTTCATAAAAATTATAGAGAGTTTTCCATATTAATTCTATGATAATCTTATATGTTTAAAAAGTTTAACATCTCACCATGTTTCTGAAGCTAACACTCAACTGCCTTGTAGCTTGATGGTACTCCATCGTTCCAGTATTATTTAATATTTCTCCACTGGCATCTCTGAAGCATAGAGCATTTAATTTTAACAAAACCATACAGAAATACTGTGGAATGTAAACCTCAAATTAACAAGGAGAAATTAGAATAACCGAATGAAAATTCAGAGACAATGTCTCCATCCTCAAGCAATCTAAAACCACTATCATTAATGTTGTTTGTCATTGTACTATGCTTTTGAACATAATGAATTGATGCTTTGCAGTAAGACATAATTAGATAAAAATAACCAACCGATTTCGGCATTTATTACCATTTTCTTTGGGGTTTATATGAAGTTGGGAATAAATGCTGAAACCAGGTTGGTTATTTTTATTTATGTTGTTTCAATTCTTTTGGTTTAAAACCACCATTTCTTACATGTTCACTATTTCTAATTTCTCCTTCTGGATTTGAGGTTTACACTTTATATTTAATTTTAAAGAATAATAGATGATCTTAATAAACCACAAATATCTCCTCCTTACCCTTTAGCCATTTTATCATTTTTTAATAATGCATTTGCTTGACCTTCACTGAAACAGAAAATTAAAACAGGAAATTAATAGTGAAAAACTTTAAAATTAAAGTAAGTTATTTCTCTCAGTTTCTTCAAACTTTTTCTAAGTTTCTTCAAAAACTGGATAAATTGCATGTAATAAGGAAATTGTGTAGTACATACAAGACATTTTTTGTTAAAGGTAAAAATTACAAATACTGTACCTATTTATAAGTTGAATATTCCAAAAACATATCCAACTATCGACCTACCGTATATTCTCAAGTATAAGTCGCAAAATTTTGTACCCAATTTTGAGTGAAAAACTAGGACACGACCTTTATTCGAGCTTAGCCAAAAATACCTGTCGATGGGCTGCCTGTTGATGTTGATATACAGTAGTTTGTTTTGTTACCAGCCTTTGCCATGTTTGATGCATAACAAACAAGATATTATATTCCATTTAAATATTATGAAATTAATATTTATTTATTATTGTTAACAGTAACACCTATAGAAAATTATTTATCTTTGGATATTTGAAAATATCACTGAATAATATGGAGAAAACTAACTTCGATGGAGATTTAAATATTGCTCACTTCGCACGCTGCCATTTTAAATAAATTAAAGAATACTGCCATTCTCCCCATAATTTTCCCACTTAAATTTTATTAAATTAATATCTATTTATTATTGTTAACAGTAATCGCCTATCACCTATAAAAAAATCTTCGGATATTTGTAAATATCACTAAATAATATTGAGGAAACTAATTTGATGGATATTTAAACACTGCTCACTTCGCATGCCACCATTTTGAAAAAATTAACGAACACAGCCAAGTTTGTTAAAGAGAAGATGGCCTCTATCGGGGTAGTCCATGGGTCATTGGCTACTGACGTATGACGTCAGCTGAAAGGTTTGGAGCATGCCATAGAAAACTTTAAGGAACAGTGGGTCCAGCCTATTTCTACTATTTATCACCAATATCAATGAAGAAAAACGTGTCAAGGTTTTATAGAAATATTTTATTGGAATAATATGTGTTTAAAATTCAGAGATTGCAAATAAAAGGTGTTTAAAAATTCAGAAAATATACATTTGGCACTGAAATACAAAAGCAAATACTGCAACAGCAAAGCCACCTCTTCAAAGCAATTCTTCAACGATTAACTTGTTACAGTATTCACTCATTTAGCATTAAGTGCTAGTACACCATTAAAACATCTGCCGATACTTATATGGCTGTAAAAATATGATAGGGGAAAAAAAAGTAATGCCTACATACCAGATATTACTTTCTGTTTGAGCTTGAACACTTACGCTTTGCTCAAATACAATTTGAGAGTGAAAGTATATCCCTCCCCCTCATCGTTTTTTCGAACATGGTTTATAGTCTTCAAATGAATCCGAAGCCACTGAACAGTTTTAATTATTTGGTACGAGTGAAGGAGGTGAAGATGAAAGAGTGTTCTGTATATTTAATTTTCTAAATTTCTCTAAGGTTTCGAATTTTCTCTTAACTTTCGATTTTCTCGTAGTGCAATTGTTGGATTTTTGTGTTTTAACACTCGTTATTAGGAATTCTCCTGCTCGTTACGAGTGTACTCTTTTTCATTATTGGGGGCCCCCCCACCCTTCACGCATTTAATGAACTTTTACTCGTATGTAATGCCATGAAAGAATAAATGCATGAAATCTAATAAATCCATTCTAGATTATAATATTAAACTAGAAATAATAAATAATTGCGTTTATTATTAACAAAAGCACATGGAACTCCAGCCATCTCAGCTTTGTTATGTTAAAAGATACGGATCGCCTGCCGCAAACCTTCCAGGTGATGTCACAATCCCAGAAGGCAATGCAAATGCTTTAGAGAGAAATCAGCCGATGGATGCCACCTTTTTAACAACCCTTGGAACATAGCCATTAGAGATAACATTATCTAAAAGGAAAGCCTGTGCACTGAAAATTAATACATTGTTACATCATCATAAAAAGGCATTGTTAATCATATTTCTACCAATAATAAGCCCTAAATTATGATTCCTATGATCATGTAATAATGTATAAATTTTCAGTGTACAGGCTTTCTTTCTAGGTGTTTCAGAGACCATCAATAAGCCATTCTCCCTCTTCCCTTCTATGGAATTTTATCCACATTTTTGAGAGAGTTTTGAAGAGTTTTTGCTAGTTTTATATGTAGGGTAGATGTACCAGTAATTGACAGTTTAAGACATTACTGTGAAACAAAATTGTGTATGTAATACAAATTGTATTTTGAAACTTTTCTAATTATACCATTAAATTGTAAATAGAATGCAGAATACGCCAATCTCTATACAATTATTGTATCTTTAAAAGCTAATAAGTTATTAAATTTTTTCCTTACTAATGCATGAATCGCCAGTAGTTGACAGTTAATGCACCAGAAGTTGACAGGCAGTTTCACCAGTAATTGACAATACTTTAATTACACATTTTTATTATATATTTATACAAAAAAAATTGATAACATTCAAAAGTAGCTGAATAAATCAAGCATTTTTAAGAATGTGTAAAGTATTTAACATAACTAAAATTGTGCTTTTTAAAACTTAAGTTGTTCATATTGATCATTTATCTTTTTTCCCCCTTTGAAATAATAAATAAAATCAGTCTATTCCCATGTAGAGTGCAAAGACCATAAAAAATGAAGGTGTTTTCCAGTAGTACAGTATCATCAGATCTTGGCCAACAATTTGTTCATAGAAAAACTTGATTTTTGACAACTGTTCTCCAACTTTGCAAAATTCATCCAATTCATCCTATGCTACGTCTTATCATAGTAAACAGAAGAGTAGTTTTTTTCTTGGAAGATAACTTGTCCTGGGCTATCTGTTGATCGTCTCTGTGACAAGATTCAGGACCAATAAAAAGAATCGGCGAATAGGGCGTAGAAGATTTATGTCAAAGTGGGTGATCTAGAAATTGACAGTCAAGTTCCTATAATTGACACAGTTAGGTTAAATACTGGAAATTCAGAAGTTACACTTAAAACCATCATGTTTCCTTATTATTACCCTACATTCTAAACCACATTAGTATATTTTGTGGTCGTTTTTTTTTAAACACAGAAATTATCAATAACCGACAGGTTATGTCAATTACTAGTGACACTACATATCTGGGTTCTAGTAATTGACGGTGGATTAAAACAGTTAAAAAATTAGTCATCAGAAATTCTGTTACTACTAGAAGTATTGTCCACTGATCACACAAAAAGGTTCACGTAAACTTAATAACGAATATTGCATAACATTCATGAAATAAATTCAAGTACTCAAACCCTCGCGTAGTGGTTCATTACAAGGTTTTTTCGACTCGATAAGGCATTGAACAATCGACACGTGTTTGCGGCCATAATAGGGACCAAAGTTCCTTGTTTTTTGTTTTTCTGGGAAGCCTAATACGTTGTTTAATAAGAGGTGACAACCTCAGTCCCTTTTCTTGCTTTGTTACTTTATTAAAAGCCTTTAAATCGTGGATTGTCAATTACTGGTACATCTACCCTAATTAAACTTGTTTCAGGGTGGCATTTATTTTGTTTGTTGTGAACTTTAAGTGGTATAATTAGCATTATCAGTTATGATGATCAGGTTTAAACTTATGAGGAAAAAAATTTTGTACCAAAATTTACTTTAAATTTGGGGATTTGACCTATAATCGCACGTGACCTATAATCGAGAATATAAGGTATAGCAGTTTTGTCTCCAATGAAAAATTTCTATTTTGTGATTTAACCATCTACCTTTGCCCAATTATATCCAAGCAGCAAAGGGGTATTCTTAATGAAAATAGGAAAGAAAATTTGACAGCCTGAATTAAAAATATGCTGATGCGCTAACCAATTGTGCCACCATGGACATGGAAGCATCATGCTATCTGCATGTCCTTTGGGCTGGTCAGAGTTGTTACCTAGTTCGCAGGTTGAATATATCTTTCCTAATGGCATAATATTCAATAAAGAATAACTCAAGAATGATCAATGAGGGTTTTATCCTATGCCACATCTTAATTATTTACTGTAAATTATAAATGAAAATGGGAAAGAATCCAGTATGTGATAAAAATTCTGATATGAAATTTATTAATTTTATTACCAATTACCAGAATAAAGTCTATACCGTAAATACTGTATTTAGCGCCGGACCTGAAATACCGGCCCGCCTGCACAAAGCGCCTGGGGGTCCGCTGAATTTTTGCAAATATGTGCCGGACCTTAAATAACAGCCCGGGCGCTTATTTTAGTTCATTTCGTGGATTTTTCTTCTCTTGCTGCTTTCCCACGGGAATGTTTGCTCTCCCAAATGCCACTGCTAAACCGGAAATTATATACCAGCATGATTGTCTTCCAATTTCTTGCTTTTAATTTTGGATTAAGTCAAGCAACATAGCTGATGAAAAATGAAAACTTCACAGTTATAGCATCAATTTTAATCTCGCAACAGTAAAGTAGGCTGAAAACCATTCTACAGAGGCCTACAGCCAAACAGTTTAGTATTGATCCTAAAGGGAATGGAAAACACAGCAGGATACTTTAGAAAAGATGAAGAAGGGCGAGAATTTTGCATAATAGTATGCATCACAGTTGTGCAGAATTTTATAAGCGCCGGACCTGTAATACTGGCCCACCTGCATTAAGCGCCTGGGGGTCCGCTGAATTTTTGCAAATAAGTGCCTGGGTGCTTAATACAGTACTTATGGTATATTATGAAAACATAAGTGAAATCACTACAAAATTATATTCATAATTGCTATTTTTATTCATTAAAGTAGTTAAATATGTTTTGGTAATGATTACATACAGGGTGTTTCAAAATTATGTACAATAAATTTAGTGACATATTCTTCAGGTCAAAAGAAGACGAAAATGTTCTATAGCACTTTGTCTGGAAACGATTTGTTTGTGAGTAATCCAATATCATATAGTAGGGAAGCACGGTAGTTAGCGGACGATATTTTAGCAGTTCCAGCGTTTCGACCCAACACTAGGTTGAGTGGTTTGTTCTGTTTAAACCTACTTTAGGGTTGTTCCATTAGTTGTGTACGGTCGTTTCCATTACTGTAGTTTCACTACTGTACATCCACTAGGAATATCAATTTCAGAACGTTTGCCTGCTTTGACATATGCATTACGATTTACGTAAAAAAAAGTCATGTACACGTATTCCAGTGCAGAATACACTGACATGCACCTAATGTATGGTCTTGCGGACGGAAATGCTGTGGAAGCAAGAAGACTCTACCAAGAACGCTTTCCGAATAGACGTTTGCCAAATAACCGAACATTTGTATCTGTCGACAGACATTTGAGGAAGCGTGGTCCCTTTGGCCGTCAAACAGGACAAGGGCGGCCTGTAGCACATTCTCCGGATGAGGAGGATGTGATAATTGACATCATACATGATGAACCACATTCAAGCACCAGTCGTATTTCTTCCATGATACACATTCCGCACTCATCTGTTTGGCGCATTCTTCACAGTCAGCTTTTGCATCCATACCACCTGCAACTGGTTCAGGCACTGAACCCAACGGACTATCCACACCGACAATGATTTTGCCAATGGATACAACGTCGTCATGCTGCAGACCCTAGTTGTCTCAGCCAGATACTTTTCACGGACGAAGCAACCTTCACCCGGACAGGAATCGTAAATTCTCACAACCAGCACCATTGGGCAGATGCTAATCCGCATGTTACCAGAGCTCGAGCGCATCAAGAGCGTTTCTCCGTGAACATTTGGTGTGGAATTGTCGGAAATAACTTAATTGGCCCTTATGTGTTGCCGCCACGATTGACTGGGCGAACGTATCTTTTGTTTCTGCAGAATGCATTGCCAGAATTACTGGAAGATGTTCCTCTTTTGATAAGATCTAACATGTGGTTCATGCATGATGGCGCTCCAGCACATTTCAGCCATGTTGTGCGAGCACACCTTAATGCTGCATACACGAATCGGTGGATAGGTCGAGGTGGACCAGTAGCCTGGCCTGCAAGATCACCCGACCTTAATCCCTTGGACTTTTTTCTGTGGGGTCATGTGAAAACGATCGTCTACAGCACAGAAGTTCCTAACATTATGGATCTGCGACAACGAATTGAAAATGCATGCCAAACCGTTCGTAATGCTGGCGACGAACTCTTCCATGACATCAGACGGTAGCTCATGCAACGAGCCGAAGCGTGCGTGCGAGCTGGTGGCGGGCACTTTGAACAATTCCTGTAATTTGGAGCCACGGGTTTAGTTGGCTGTATCGCGTAAATAAATCGTTTCCAGACAAAGTGCTATAGAACATTTTCGTCTTCTTTTGACCTGAAGAATATGTCACTAAATTTATTGTACATAATTTTGAAACACCCTGTATATGAAATCGCTCTTAGAACTCAAATTAATAAAAACAGTAGACGCGTTCACAACGTCTTCACTTTTCTCGCCTTTCTCACTTATCTTGCTTAAGTCACTTTCAGTGACGTCATTTTCAGGAAAGCGAAGTCTCAAAAGTCACTTTTCTGAAAGCGAGTCTGTACCAACTTTTCCCTCTGCTTTTCCCTCTACTTTTCTGGCTTTACAGCTACTAACTTCTGGTTTAGTGGTAGCCATATTGAATCGCCGCTTCGCTCGTTTCGATGACTGCCCACCGATAAAACTTGTAACTTAAAGGCGTAAGTAACCTATTTAACGTTGTAAATTTTTATGGTTATAAATTAAGGAATAATAAAACCATGGAGAGCAATAAAAAACATTTTTCACAATCAATAAGTCACTTACTATTTTTCAAACAATTTCAAAATGTTCATCATGCTATTTATGGCTGACACAGTTTTTGATGCAAAAATAACAAAAGCAGCAAAAGTGATCTTTTCATTTCCAGTTTCATTCACAGTGAAAACCTATTTTCTTTGCTTTTCAAAAGCAAAGACAAAATCACTTTCCCTTAAGTAAAAGGATGTGAATGCGACTAATTTCAAAATCAACAAAACTGACATTTTACCTTGCATTTCAACAACTAATAAAGTAAACATGGGAAGCATAAAGAAAGTATTAAAGAAACTGACAATGCCTAAAAATTATAAAAAAATTAAGACATACATTATACAGATTTGTTTTGCACATACTGTCGGAACACCACGAGAAGACCACCGAGTTGCTTAATGTGCTTGTATTGTGTCACTGCAGTTGAATATATTCAGTGTTGGGGGACAAACAGCCAAATTTGAGTCGATCCACGTTTCATCGATGTAAACAATAGGATGATTTTCTTCTTATTTTATTCATATTTCTCAGGTATCTACCTCTCCATGCAAACGTTTTCATTTGTTTGGAAACACTGCCAGAACTCATGTTTGCGCTACTTAATTTTAGCGATTTTCCTGCCTTTATAACTATAGACTGGTCTGCAACTACAGCAATACCATACACGTGTGTGCGTGCGTGTTCTTTCTTCCGCTACTCAGCAATAAGCACAAATTCACTTCACTTGAAAGAAATGAATGGATTCTCAAGTTTCTAAAACTTACAATTGTCAGTTTCTAAAAATAGATTATTACAATTAACTAAGTGCCTTCCAGTAAAAAAAAATAAATAAATAAATAAATAAAAAAATGTGTATATAGTAATTAATAACTATTTCTTTAATTTATTATCTCATTTTATTAATTAATTCAGTAATCTTCGTAAATTTTCCGGGGCTTGTCTCTTGTGAAATGAGGGCAAGGCTGTTGAGTGATATGTTGCATTGGTGAGGGAGGTATGTATTGCGGTGCTTTATAATCTATACATATAAATAAAATTAAAGCCTGTTTTTTCTTAATGATCAATCTTCGAAACGGCTGAATCTATTGCGATGATAATGAAGGGACATGAAGATCATTTTGTCAAGACTAACATAGGCTACTTTTTAAAATTAATTATTGATATGATTAATTGATACGACCAATTTACATAATTAATTACTTTACATAATACAGACAGAGATGGCATCACTTGCACGTAAAAAAGGAAATCTATAGTTATTTACCAAAAGATGGCAGTACCGTCGAGCGTCGCATCTTTGGCATTTTACATACACATCGTCAATGCTTTTTGTTTGGTTCTAGGTAGGAAATTTTGGCAGCAGCTATCATTTCATTACATTCATTTTACATTCAAATAAATTTACTCATTCAAATAAACCATTATATTCATTAGAATCCGGTGTTACGCTGCGGTTATTCATTAGAACTGTGGCGTTAGGCTTACGGTTAGTTATTTTTCTTACTGTTGTTTGAGGTTGTGTGTTCCCTGTATTTAGACTTAGGAAAACAATTTGATTTAATCTCTTTTGTTTTTGTTCCTTTGTTGAACAATTGGTTGAATTTTTCATTATTTAATTGGTTTCAATTCGGCTATAGATCATTTTGCTTATCGTATTGTTTTCTTTGAGATTGCGTGTTCCTGTATTTTGGAATACAGGAATAGTTGAGATTTTTGAAAATATACAGGAATTAATTAATCTAAGCTTTGCAATTACAATAAACAAATCGCAGGGCCAAACTTTACAGAAAATGGGCATTGATTTGTATGAAGGATGTTTTACCCATGGTCAACTATACGTGTTCCCGTGTGATTGATGCCTCAAACGTTGTCAGTCTTAGCAAAAGACAACAAAACACCCAACATCGTTTATAAGGAGGCATTGCAGTGAATTTATATAATGAATAAAATTCATATCCTAAATCACAATTTTCACGTGAGCAACGCCACGGGTATCTGCTAGTTTTAAATAAAAATAGTAATCATGAATGCTTATCTCATTTTATAAATTATTTCGAAGTGAATATTTGTACTGCAAAATTAAAGTTAGGAATATTTGCTTAATAACTAGGGTTCGGATTTTGCATATAATGCATATCTTTTTCCCGAGCTAAGAATTCATTTAAATTATGTTTTATGCATTGTTAGCCCTTCTGGAACTCGCAGCCTACATCTTATTGTGTATATAAATGCATGTTGCACGCTTTAGCACATATTTTTCCATATTTCGAGGTTTGGTGCTTTTTTTTTGCATATATCAGGCATGTTTGCTTATTAAGACACATGTAAAGTTAATTTTACAACCTATTAAGTACAGTAAGACCCTGCTTAATGCAGGAAATACGTTCCAATAAGTTGTAGCGCTAAACGAAACAGTGTTATACGAGGTCATCTTAACACGTAAATAATGCGGATAAGTGAAACAGAACACAGAATAAGAAAATGTATCTTTTTTATTTTTTTTTCCATTTATTTTGCAATATTTATTGTTAAATATTTGTTATTACATATTATAGATGTATTTATTGCTAATATCGATTTTTATTTATAAAACACTCATGAAAATCAAAAAAAAAAAAGTTTGAATAAAGAAGCTGTGTTTGTGATGAGGAAAGTTCTGCCTAATTTGACATTTTTTATTTTTTGTAAAGTCATCTAACATCGTTTGCCTTTTCCTATTTCATTCAGTAAGCAGTTGTTGATAGCAAGACACTTCGTCTTGCCTTTGAACTTCTATCAAAATTTGAATCATTTTTTATGAACGGATCCATAATTTCTGTTACAATGGCCAAACTTATTTTTAGAAAATCCATTGAAAGTTACTTTTGCTCCTCATCTTCAGAAACGCTAATTTCGTCATTGTCGTGCATTTGTTGTTCTACTAATTCTTTAAAATCATTGTTGGAAAGACTTTCACCAGTTATAACTTGCAATAATTCTTCAATATCCTGTGCATTTAATGAACAAAAAATGATTCAAATTGCAAGACAATATGTCCAGAAGAATGTTGTACAGGGTGGCTCCCATGCTCCATTAGACCACATTAATAAGTCGTATAACCGCCGTGAGCTTGAATGCAGGCCTCGACTCTTGCATGCATGAGGTCATAAAGATGCTGGATGTCGTCTTGGAGTAGGTTGTTCCAAGCCTCCTGAACATGCTGACGCAATTGTGGAATTGTTGCAGCTGGTGTGCAGCAACGATGAACGCCACGTCCCATCATATTCTACATCTGCTCAATTAACGGTAAGTCTGAAGATCATACTGTCCAGGAAAGTAGTGCCACATACTGTAAGGCCTGCAAGCTAACACGAGCAGTGTGTAGATGGGCATTATCCTGCTGGAAAAACATGTTACCCTCCTGTTGCAAGAAGGGCAGAAGAACAGGTTCCACAATCTGATGGATGTACTAAATGCTGTTCAATGTTCCATCTACAAACACTAAAAGTGATCGCGAGTTGTAACTGATCGATCCCCACACAATTACATCAGGGGTTGGACCCTTTTGCCGTAGACAGATACACTCTGTTGCTCTTTGCCACACATACATATCCATCACTGGTGTACAGGCAGAATCTGCTCTCATCACTAAGACCACAGACCTCCTTTCGGCTCTCCAGTCGGCTCTTTCGCAGCACTACTGCAACCGCGCAGTACGGTGTTTTTGCAGAAGTGGGAGCCTGGCTAGAAGGATCCGTGCCCACAGTCCTGTAGCTAGTAAACGATTACCAATGGTCTGTCTTGAGAAAGCTGGTGCCACCCTGGCCCTTATCTCTGCTGTGAATGCTGTACAGTTGCTCAAAGCTTCCTGTACGATTCGACAGTCTTGGCATGGGTCAGCAGTGCGTGGCATCCTGAACCAGGTCTACGCAAGTGTGTTCCTTCTGTAAACCACTGCAAACAACATCGAACCATCACAGAAACATTATGACTGATCTGCGCCACGATACGCCGATGAAAGATCATTCAGCCTCTCGAAGTCCCACAATCCGACCTCTGTCAAAGCTTGATGTTGTTGCACAGGAGCACGGCAGCGTATGCGAGGCATTGCAGTTGTTTTCACCACATACAGACAACTGTTCCAGTACAATGCAGATGCCAAACTGCTGAATTCATGCAAATCTGGTCAGGACCATTCTCCTCCAGGAGGGGCATGGGAGCCAACCTGTACAATATTCTTCTGGACGTATTGTTTTGCAATTTGAATCATTTCTTGTATGCCACCAATGCTTTATGTGTGCAAAATTTCAAATTGTCTGCATTACTGCGTGTAGTTTTTTTTCAGTTTTAATTATGTTTTATCGATTTACAGCTTTTTTTGATGAATAAAACGTAACTTTCGATCATTAATATCAGTTAATGAAGAATTGAATTTGGTCTGTATTATATTAATTTTTAAAATATTCTAAGATAGTTTTGGCTTTAAATTTAAGAATACCTATTCACTAAAACCAAAAATTTCTTCGAATTATCCGGGATTTAATAAAAAATTTGTTTGAGTTAACGAGTGAAATTTCTATTATTTAAATGCTCCGGGGGGGGCGGGACTTTGAATATTGTTCGAGTTAACCGGGAATTTGAGTTATCAGAGTTCGAGTTATTCGGGTTCGACTGTATTCATTTGAACTTTAGAAAACATTTTTGGACAATTTCAGGAGATAGAACATAGTGGCTGTTAAAAATTTTACTGATCGAAAATTTATTTCACTTTTCACCTTTATTGTTACAAAAATATTTAATGTCATGCCTATATTGTTCAATTATTATCAATAAACGGCAGAAAAAGAAATTATAATAAATAAAACGTGATCACAGTGATTTTTTTCCCCAATGGCGTCGCCATTTTGTTTTTGAGAATTCACTTTTGCATTAGCTTGTGGGGATGAAAAATTGAGAAAAAAAGGGAATTAATGTGCTATATATCCTATATACTACATAATATACTGTAATATGCCATTATATTAAATATTATATGCTAGTTTTCGTTTGAAATTCATCAGATCGAAGTTCGTTTGAAATCGCCCTGCCCCCCTCCTCCAAGTTAACTTTTGGTGATGAAAAAGCGGATGGGAAATTGAGAAAAAAAGCAAATTAATGCAATATACAGGGTGATTACAAAAGAACTTCACACTTTTAAAAATTTATTACATCAAAGCTATTCAGAATATAGACACACCACATACGGATTCTTAAAGAAAAACTCTAAGTTTATCGTGACACAGTTAAAGGTGTTCAATATGCCCCCCTGTCGTGACACGGCATACATCAATGCGATAAAAAGAAATCACCCTACCCCTTCCCCGTGACCTAGACGAGCTGAAAGAACGCATTACAGTAGCGATACGTGGGATTGATGGAGACATGTTAATGCGGGTTTGGGACGAATTCGACTACAGGAGGGCATATTGAACATCTTTAACTGTGTCACAATAAACTTCAAGAGTTTTTCTTTAAGAATCCATATGTGGTGTGTCTATATTCTGAATAGCTTTGATGTAATAAATTTTTAAAAGTGTGAAGTTCTTTTGTAATCACGCTGTATATTGTTTAAATTATATATCATACATATATACTGTAATGTACCAGTATATTAAATATTTTATGCTAGTTTTCGTTTGAAATTCATCAGATCGAAGTTAGTTTACCCCCCCCCCCCCTCTAGCTTTTGGCGATGTAAAATGGACGAGAAGTTGAGATAAAAAGCGAATTAATGTACTGTATATATTGTATAATGCACTATGATATACCAATATATTCAATGTTATACACTATTTTCGTTTGAAGTTCGTCAGACCCTCCCCAGCTGTTGTAGCGCGAATTTTTCCCTCTTGTATAATGCGATCCCACAAATTTAGGTGTTTATCAGGTCAAAATTTTTCGCATTATAATAGAATATTTATGGTATATTTATCAACCGTAATTATTATATTATAATGCACTACTTGTAAAACGCAATTCCACTTTTAGAGTCCCCCCCCCCCAAAAAAAAAAAAAAAACAGCAAAAGTTGTTTCCTCCTGTATAATGCGAACCCCATTTTTGACTTGTGAGAAATAAAATATGCAAGAATATACAGAAAAGCCAGAAAAAATTACTGTTCTGTCTGCTGATATTTATGTTGTACAGAATTCAATTTTGAATAACGACAAGAACAATTTAATTTTGGGAGTCTTTTAAAAGTTCATCTATTAAATTAATAAATGAAACAAGGTTGAAAAAAAAACAAGGTCTCAAGGTTGGTGAAGGCTTTTAAGGGCTTCTAAACTAATCTAGGGTTGAATATGTATGCTTATTGAATCATCTACTGTATAATGAACTGTACAACGTACAGAGTAATTCAAAAGTTACTGTACACTTCGCCTGAGCTGAAGGAAGAAACCACCACTGAAGTTCAGCAAATCTCACCAGCCATATTGAACCGAATATTTCACAACATGCTAACCGATGTCGTGAGGCCGGCATTTTCAGCATCTATTTCCATTAAATACCATTTCCAGCCACTGCACAGTAACTTTTGAATCAGCCTGTATATTCTGTATGATTAACGTACTGTGACATATATTATATGCTAATTTCATTTGAAGTCTGTCAGATCGAAGTTCGTTTAAAGAAATTAAAAAAACAAGTCCTTTCCTACCTTATAATCGTGACTTTCACTTGTGGTGGGGTCATGTGCACATTCAATTTCCCACCCACCAAAAGGCGTACAGTTGACGTAAACCTTGTGTTTGTCTTCATTACTTGTGGAGGTTGTTTTTCGATTATAAAAGTACTAAGAGAAAAACAGTTTCTTTTATACATGCTCATTGAAGTCTGAAATTTTGTTTAAGGGGGCGCCCAGCGATAGGGATCAATTTTTTTACTTATTAATGGATTTCAATTAAATTTGGTATAATGAAAGAAGGTAAAATCTATTAGTACTGCAGAATGAAACCAAGAACATCTCTGTAAGTGCATTGGTTGCAGAGTTAAGCAATTTTTTATGAAAACGGAAAACTTTCACTCATTGTGCAGATAATGACTACACTGTTGAAAATAGAATGATATGGCTTGTACCACTGGAAAAAGGAGTTTTCTTACAATAAAAATAAGCTTCCATTTGATTTTTACTTAGTCTGAAATATACTTAAAGTACCCATTCCAAAAGGGTACCCTCAGCAAGAAGTGGTATAGTGATCTTACTATTGAAACTTTTGATACAATAAAATATAAACAGAATCAAGCCCATGCATAACTTCTTGAGCTTCCCACCTTTCCAAATTGCGCTAGATTTTGAAAATCCATCCAGTAGAAGCCAAGAAAAGTGCACCGAAAGATTTTTAGTTGCTACAAAAATGATAATCGAGAAAACGCTTGTCAAAGTTTTCAAAGATTCAAGTTTTCCTAACAAAATGAACGACCTAGACGAAGGAAGGGGGGACCAAAACCATTTTTTTTAATATTATAATGACCGAATAGAAAAAAGAATTACACAGATCGATAGAACAAGCATCAATGGTGAGTATAAGTTTTCATTTTTTTGCAATTTTTGACCCAAAAATCGAATTTTTCGCTGGGCGGTCCCTTTAATTGTAATGTCTTATAAGTTCAAAGATTTAAATTCTTTAAACTTCATTAAATACTCGAAATAACAACTCATGAGATTACTAAACAATTACCTCGTGACAAGAGAAGACAATAAACCAGTGATTTGTGTATTCAAGGTAGGCAATATATCAACACCTCCTGGTGGATCAATTGGTAACTGGGCTCGCAATAATTCTACTCGTTTGATCTGCTGCCTATTTTGCCAAATAATTTCAGCTAACGTTTCACACCTGCAAAGTAAACAAATTTTCTATGCTGATAAAACTCCAAAAACATGAATAATATACCCTGTAAAGGAAATATAAATTCACCCACACAAAAGAAATAACCGATTTATTTCATTATTTGTTTACAGCCCACTTTTCTTTTAGAAATTATTTAATGCAACTAAATAAACTTCCAGTTTACAGATATCAAAAGTTATATATTTTTTAAAACTAAAAACATTTTTCTCGTGCAAAGAAAACCGAATTTAATAATGTGTTAGCCCATCTTTCTTCTTAAAAACCTCTAATATTATGTCAGGCACCATTCAATCAATTTCTTTAGATCATCTATCTTTATCATATCCCATGCTTTTTAAATTGCAACTATGAGATCAATGAGATGATGATACCGAATGTTATGCTTATACACAGAGTTTGCCATCCCATCTCACATTTCCCATAAGGTTGATATCTGGTGATTATGAGGCCACACAGCATTAATCATTTTTGTTTTAAACCACTCCATGACAGATTTTGATGCATATTTTACCGGCAATGTGTTAAACGTGGAATTGTATAGAATGTCCGGGGTTATATAGTTTGAATGACTAAAGTTTATAGGCAACGTATGATATAGTTTATATTTCACACATTTCCTAGGTATTCTCTACAATGCCAAAGGGCCAGCAGTCAGAGTATAGAATACTCCCGCTATCCACCAAAAATTAGTGGACGACGTGAAAAAGGATAAGATGATTACAAAGAAGGAATCATGGCACTATTGGCTGCTGAAACACTATTATGTAATGGTGGTAGAGAACAAAGGTAGTGATATTACCTTATGTTTGGAGCATTATTTCCAGTTTTCATTTACTCATTTATGTGTGCTCATCAACTTTTCTGATGGCTTGGAAAGGAGGAATTCCAGAGCTGGGTACCTCCCCTATCGTCAGGCCTCCATCTTGACTACTTTTAGTCTTTAAGAACACCTGGTGATATTCATGGTTCCTGGTTTAAAAATTTTTTCCCTCCATTTTTCTGATAATATCATTATCTTATGTTTGGAGTATTACCTCCAGTTGCCGTCTAATAATTTCTTCAAAAAAGTAATATTTATCTTGTTAAAAAAAGGCATCAGCACTATTCATTGTTATGTCATATACTCTGAATTATTTGACATACTTCTTGAAGAATGTTGAAAGAACTTTTGCACAAGTATGAGAATATTACTCGTCTTGATATTGAATTGGACCTTTGTGAGCCTTGTTGATTTTCCTTTACCATAAAGAAAACATTTTCCTTAAGAAAATAAAAAAATGTCACAGAAACTGTGGATAAACAATAGTAAAAATAAAAAGGGAAACAATACCACTTTTCCACAATAAATGTTTTATCTACGAATGCGCATTTTGAGCGACCAAGTCGTCTTCGTCAGCATAATACAATATGGGTAAGTCCCTTACTGACTTACCCTTACTGTATTACGCTGACGAAGACGACTTGGTCGCTCAAAATGCGCATTCGTAGATAAAACATTTATTGTGGAAAAGTGGTATTGTTTCCCTTTTTTTATTTTAACATTTTCCTTATTTCTTTCTTGGTTAGTGCTTTTCTGCAAGGTATAATAATTAAAACAGACTTATCGGCAAAAATACATTAATGGATAACACCTTCCCTTGCTATTAAGGTGTTTGTATTTTTATTTTAACCTTCCCCTTACTTTCAGGCAATGGATTAGCTCAATTTGAATCCACTGGTTCAACGATTTTTCTAAAGAGGCTGCCATATTGAAATAATTGATACGGTCACCATTACACTCGAACACTTCCACTTTTCACCTATTAGCTTACGCTATATTGCTCTAGTTTACTGGATTTTTTCCTCTATGGACTAATTGTTTTACAGCACAGCACATTGCCATAATACAAGCGATGGGCGTTTTGTATTTGATTAGTTCAAGTGCAATGGTGGATGAAATCAACTGAACACCGATGGATATTCATATGCTTTTTAAATAAATTGCAAGAGTCGGCTGAAAAGTAATGCTCAGTCACTTGTAATATGAGAACAGAACACGATACAGAATGGCTTATACTGCCATGGAGTAACTACTGATGTGTTCTCCCCAGAAAATTTTATCAGGTGGGTAGAAAGATAAAGTGGCCGGGCAGACAAAAATTAAAAACAAATATAATGTTATGCCATGTTGCGCTTTTTTCGTGGATTCAGCTGGCCTGTGTGCCCATTCAAAAGGGCCTGGGGAGAACCCTGTATATTCATCCACTACAGGGTTCTCCCCAGTTAATGTTGATATGACATCAGGTATATCTGCTATGTCAATGCATTTATAATAATGTGCAGAGATTGAATTTTTAGCAGTGAAAAAGTAAATCTTAGCGAATTTTATCATTTGCCAAATTTAAACAGGCCATAAGGACATTTATTTCACCACAAAGGATGCAGTGAAAATGAGTTTTCGCCCATGAAAAATCTAATACATGACAGCTCTCGTCAATGGCCAAGTAATTTGCCTTACTTTGAACCTTATTATTATTATAGATTTCACGCAGAATAACCAACGCTAAACCACTGTGCTGACCAGCGAACTCTCTACAAACCATACAGAGCTCACTGGTGCTGACAGACAATTCAGCTTGGCAGCCATCTTGAAAAGCTACTGGGAAAACCTGGGATCTTACTGCTAAGGGAAACCAATATCCCGGATTTTCTTAATTGCAATTCAAAATGTTAGGCTTTGCCTATTAAAATTTTAAATTTGTCTGGTTTTATTTTCGGATTATTATATGCAATTTTAGGAAATTGAGAAAAAAAGTGAATAAATGTGCAGTAATGTATTTTAAGTATAACTTACAAGGGAATCCCTCAAACATGTATGTCACAGATTTCCACCAAATTGAAATATGTTACTCATCTGAAGCTATTATAGATGCTTGCAAAATAAGAGTGCGAAATTGTGTTTCTTTCAAAATAAACCCCAAAAAAGAAAAAATTTCAGCATACATAGCCATACAAAGACTCCATTGTTAAAGCAGTTCGGCTATGTGGGATTCCCTTATTAGTTTGAAATGCCTTTCCCCCCCTTCATATTTTTCCTGGTTTTATTAACGGAAAATGGAATATTATACGCATTTTTTTATAAGAGGCAATAATGATTTTTTATAACTTTTATTTTGCATAATATGCCTATTACATACAAAAAATTATTGTTTATTTGAAACAAAGTCAGATTGGACACTCAAAACTTCGAGATTCGAATTCCACTGTTCGAGGCCAAGCCAGCTCTTTAGCTATAACTATGCCATGACCAAACTCTACACTTATCAAATCAAGACATGGGCCCTGGAGACAGCAGCAGCTCAGTGGCAGTACCGAGGTGGATGTTCATGGTCCACGTCGTGGAATTCTTTCCTTTCATCTTTCAACATTTTTCATAAAAACTAAGCAGTCAAGATGTTAGCAGTCATTTTTCTGGTTAGTAAGAGTTGAAATTGAAAACTAGAATAAGCTTATAATTATTTGGTAAACCAATGGAAATAGCCACAGATATAATGATGGCAAATAAACTTATGACTTTTTTTTTTTGTTTTTCTTTTTGGAAATGCTTAATGCTTTGGGGCACCATCTGTCCTTAATAGCCATGTTATAAACAGTAATTTAGAGTCAATTAATTATAGTGACTGTCATTGTTAATAAAAACCGTGTAACAGTAATTGTTAATAAAAAACAAAGTTAATCTAATTTTCAGACATGTTATGTTCAGAGTTTACTTAATCATTTTACACATTCTTTCCAGTTCTATATAAAAATAAATTCTCACCATTCCTGAATTGTATCTAAATTGTTGTTGAAAGGTGCTCCATTGCCTCCCAACTGCTGTTCTCTTTTCCATCGTATTAATTCTTCATCCAAAACTTTAGACTGGAGAGTATTGAGAACAGTAAATGTCTCTTGATGCTTGTCAGCTAATGCCTATTCAACAGAATAAGGAGGACAAAAAAGAATCATTAAAAATTCTTATTCAAACACATTCAATACACAATTACAAAGTGCTTCAATATGTTCAATAATGAAAAATTAAATATCGTTTGAACAGAAGAAGTTTTTTTTTTATTTCAAATTTTTAGGATTTACACATGAGAATTAAATCTTGCAACAATCCAAGAAGGAGCTTTAGCTGTGACACAGAAGTACGATTATTAATTTATCATGACCATGCTTCGACAAAGCGATAAGCAGATAACTCTTTATTCACTGCTGACTCCTCACTATGAATCGATTGTTACATGACATGCAATTATCTTGGTATTCTTAACGTTCACAGTTTTAGCACGTCCAATCGGCTTCAAAGGGTCCATGAAAATGCCTGTAAGGTTGATACAACAGAGCTAAAACTTTGTTAATTATTTTGTCGGAAACAGAATTTGAAAAGTTAATTCGTTTTCACGTTATTGTGTAAACAGCAAACGGTTGGCCGGATGGACAGACCAAACGTGCATTCTTATAAGTGGCTTTTTGCTAAAGCTCTAATAAAGGAAAATTAAAAGAAGAGTTTCTCAAAATATTTGCCATTTGAGTAGATTAAGAAACAAAGTCTGTGCTCTATGTTCTCGATAACGTGCTGGAGTTGGCCTATTGAAAAAAGACCTCATCACATTTGTTATCGCAGTTTTCAGCTATTCTATGATTTTTGGTTTGTAAATGGATTCTTTTGTATGCATGCACATGACATTTGGCGACGCTAGTTCAGTCTGTTGAAGAGTTATTCGATTAACAGATTAGCAAGATCCAATGAAGCACCTTGTATAGACAAGGTTAACTATAAATTTTTTTATATTAACATAGCAAGGTATCATATGAATGAAGTGAAAACTACAGTGAGGAACCGCAAATCCGGAATGCTCGGGACCAGAAGCCTCCCGGATTCGTTGTCTTTTTCCTTGGGAAAAGTTACACAACGTGTATGTACTTAAATCGTTTCTGACGACTGTTATTTAAAATTTATTTTAAAGTAAAAGATTTCACAATTATACAATTAAAGTCGTTATTGTAATATAAGCTTGTTTATTAATGTAATTATATTACAATTTTGTCCCGATCTTTTTATTTTTTTTTTTACCAAATATTTCATAACTTCAAGTCAGAGTTCTTCACGTTTGGTTAGCCAATGTCAAAATTAATTTTCCTTCCGATGTTTTCTAAGAATTATCACATAAATTCAAATTCATTTATAACTGTGTATTTTTCGTGGTCTTCAGCATTAGAGTGTTAGAAATTGCAAGAAAATTCAATTAGGATCTGTGTTAAATGAACGTTTCAAAAGTGCAGCAAATTCATCGGCGAATTAGGCCTATTGTAATGTACACATTGTCAGTGATCAGGCTTAACAGTCTATTCTGAAAATGCACTAAAACATCAAAAGTACTCAAAACTGTGCATTGTGAATATAATTTATTAAGGAATTTTAATTAAAACTAAATTTTATTCAGCAAATAATGAAACTAAGCAACTTTCGCGAGTCTTAAACATTCTTCATCCGTCAATGTTTCAGCACTCAACGTTCGTTTGCGTTTTTTTTTTTTGTTCGTCCTCAATGTTTAGCATTATTTTTGTGCATGTTACAAGGGTGATATGGAGAATTAATTATATCAACGAATGTTATTGTTTTCTTAATATAATTTTTTTCCCGCGGTGGCTGATCACATGGCCCTATTGCTTCTTGCGAGGCTTCTTGTTCATCAAATTGTGACGATTTTAGCATTAGACATTAAAGATAGGCGATTCAATTTACGGTTAGCATGAAACTTTTAATAAGTGTATAAAAAAGATTACGCTTTAATAGTAAAGTGCAAAAAAAAATGGAGATAAACCACGTTTGAGATCGAAATACACGGGTTTGACCCCACCAGGTAATCAAACCCAACTCCGGATTCGTGGTCTTCCGGATTCATGGCTTCAGGATTCGTGGTCCCCCACTGTATATGCTTTAAAACATAGGGTGTCCCACAAAGGACTTCCTGATTTTAAGAGTAAATATCTCAAACTGCGATCCATAGAAGAATGAAACAAGTGCTATGTTAATTTCGAAAGCCATAAAAACCTGATACAGAAGTTTCAAAACTAGTAACAAATGTTGCCAAAAGGTGTCGATGTAGTAGCATACTGAAGAAGTGAATGAAGTCGTGCATTCTGTGGTGCAACAAGTTTTTCTGGTACTGGGTACCACAGGTTAAATCGTAGTCCTACAGCAACAAGGTCCTGATGTGAAAACAATCTACCAGCTTTTCGACAAATTTTAACAGGCAGGCAGAGTGGCTAATGAGTTAGTGGGATATGTTGGCCCCAAGCAATCTACAGTTACTCCTGAAAATGTCGCGATGGTTTCCGAGGTTATTCAGCGTAATCCGAAGAAATCCATCTGAAAAGATGCAACGGAATCTAGCACACACAGAACAGTGAGGAACATCGTACAAGTTTCCGTTCAAGATCCAAATTCACTAAGCCATAACAGTTCCAGCTGTGTGACAAAGAGAAGACTTCACTAATGAAATGGTCACCATGATTGATGGATTTGATGCTGGCTGCATATGGTTTACAGTTGAGGCCCATTTTCATCTGGATGGTTTCGTGAACAGGCAAAACTGGTCATTTTGGGATATCGAAAACCCCCATTTGTAAACTATATTCCCTAAAAATTACCGTTTGGGCTGCAGTATCTAGCAAAGCCATCACTGGCCCATTTTTCTTGCAAGAAACCATCACTACTGTATGGTGGTTGCGGTTTTGAAACAATTTGTCGCCTCACTACAAGTGTTGGAGGATCGACCAGGCACTTCGTGGTTCATAAAACATAGGGGCCCGACCACGCCATACCTTAACGGTTTTAGTCTTTCTTGAGAATACTTCGGGAATAGAGTCATTGCTTTGAACTATTCCACATTTACTGGAAGAGGCACGGATTGGCTTCTGTACTCACACAATCTTACCCCCCTGCGACTATTTTTCGTGGGGCATGTTGAAGGACATTGTTTTCCAGAACAATCCTGCAACACTGGACGAGCTTGAGTTGATCTACGAGGCTTGTGCATCCATTTCTGTTGACACACTACAGAAAGTGACTGAACATCTCATTCTTCATTTGCACCATCTCTGTGCTGCGAAAGGTACACATTTTGAATCAACTGTGTTGCGATTGCAATGGCTGCTTGCAAAGGACAGTTTAAGCCTATTTCTGAGAATCCGTACTGCGACAACAGCATCCAGTGCCATCTATCGCCGACATCTGAAACTAATTTTGAAACTTCTGTATCAGATTTTTACAGCTTTTGAAATAAACATACCACCTGCTTCATCCTTCTATAAATCTCCATTTTCGAGATATTAACTCTTAAAATCGGGGAGTTCTTCGTGGGACACCCTATACTTTACAGCAATTTAATATAACCTTCAAAATACACTACTAGACACTTTATTGAGTATGTTTAGCTAGTAGCATGTGGAGCCTCTTCAAGACAGCCTGAATTAGTCTGGATATGGATTCAACAAGCTGCAGATATCATTGTGGAGACCAGGAGTACCATGCAAAACCAGCATGTTGTGCATTATTTTGGAGATTAGATGGATGTGTGGATATAACTCTCATAGCTAATTCTAGATCATCCTAAAGATGCTCAATGGTACTCAGTTCCAGGGACTGAGCTGGTCACTGTAGTAAGGAAAATGCAATGTCACATTTCTGGAACCATCCCAAAGCAATGTGAACTCTGTACATTAGCACAAACTTGCAGGAAATAATTATTTGTACCAGGGTACATGCTGATCATGAACAAATGTGCTTGGTTAGAAAAGGGTGTGCCTAAGAAGTTCCACCAAATTTGACCAGAATGCAGACATTCGGCCCCAGTCTTGTCTGGTCTGATCGTCTTTGTATTATGGACAATGTGGTCGTGTGAAGTGAATCCATTGCCATCATCAAATTAAGGAAAAATTAATTTAATGACAAAACAAACAAAGCCTTAAAAATTGAAAATGCCTCACAAAATGAAAACAGCCTTTTAAAATACTGACACTCGGTTAAAATTACCGTAAATACTGTATTTAGCGCCGGACCTGAAATACTGGCCCGCCTGCACTAAGCGCCTGAGGGTCCGCTGAATTTTTGCAAATAAGCGCCGGACCTTCAATAACCACCCGGGCGCTTATTTTAGTTCATTTCGTGGATTTTTCTTCTATTTCTGTGTTCTCACGGGAATGTTTGCTCTTCCAAATGCCACTGCTAAACCGGAAATTAGATACCAGCATGATTGTCTTCTAATTTCTTGCTTTTAATTTTAGATTCAGTCAAGCAACGTAGCTGATGAAAAATGAAAACTTCACAGTTATAGCATCAATTTTAATCTCGCAACAGTAAAGTAGGCTGAAAACCATTCTACAGAGGCTACAGCCAAACAGTTTAGCATTGATCCTAACGGGAATGGAAAACACAGCAGGATACTTTAGAAAAGATGAAGGCGAAGAGCGAGAATTTTGCATAATAGTATCCATCACAGTTGTGCAGAATTTTATAAGCGCCGGACCTGTAATACCGGCCCACCTGCATTAAGCGCCTGGGGGTCCGCTGAATTTTTGCAAATACGCGCCCAGGCTTACAGTATTTACAGTATTAAAGTGAAAGTATTCAAAAGTAGCTATAGGCCGACATTGTCGGTAATGGAATTTTATGGGTTTCGAATTTCAGTGGTTTCGATTTACCATACATTTTCAATCTGTATAATACACTGCTTGATAATTGCTAAGGAACAGCAACATTTTTGTCAATAAATACTATTCCAAGAAATAAACGTTAACAAAACTTCAGCTGACGTATTACAGTGACTTTATGAACACAAAATGGCATGGAATTTGAACTAAGGAAACTAACGTAATGGCAAAAGCCGAAGAGGTATCATGAAGCATCCATGAGCGACTAAAGAAAAATATTGGTCGTTTGTCACCAGTGTGAAATGTGAGCCCCTTAGTAGTGATATTGCCTCTTCGAACCACAATGCATGTTTTGCATCTGTTTGGCATGCTTCGCACCACAGTTGAGAAGAGCAGCTGGGATGTTCCTGTAATGCAGTTGTCAGTTCCTGCAGCATTCTGGGAGGGAGATTCCTTTGTACCACGCGTCTACCAAGAGTGTTCCAGGCATGTTCTATGGGATTGAGGCCACTGCAAACGCTTGATATCCTCACTCTCAAGAACATCCGATACCATGTTCGCCCTGTGTGGACGGGCAATGTTGTCCATGTACACAAAGTCTGGACTAACTGCTCCACGGAAAAGACGAACGTGATCCAGAAGAATCTCCCTATAATACCGTGCTGCTGTAACAGACCCTCCTGCAAAGATGTGAAGGGTGTTCTGGCATCATGCATGATCTCCCCCACACCATGACTCCTTGACCAAAATGTTGCACTTCCTGAAGTGTTTCTGGTGATAAGTTCTCTTTTCACGCCAGATCAGTTGATGCTGAGAATCACTGTGCATAGTGAACCGAGACTCATCTGAGGAGAACACCATGGACCACTCCTGATCACCCCAAAGCACGATGCTCGTTACACCATTCTAATCTCTTCCGTCAATGGAGTGGAGATAGTGGAATGCATTTGAAGCCTTTCATGCATACAGCCCAACATTATTCAACCGGCGGGGAATGATTCTGGCAGAAACATGAGTGCCTGTAGCAGCAGCAAGATCAGCGGCTTTCTGTGCGGGTGTCTGATTTCTTCCTCCTTTTGCTGAAAGGGCTATGCTACGGTCCTCCCAAGCGGTTGTGCTCCTTCGACAATCACCCCTATGCACACGTAAAGTGGATCCTCTGGTGGCAGCAACAGTTTTCAAACGAGAAACAACACTTTTTGCAACACCCATTGTTCGTGCAACTTCAGTCACAACAGCTCGTCCGTGATCATAATCACTCAAATGACGTATCTGCGGCATTCTGCAGACTATATGTGATAGAAGGACTGAAAATTTACAGTAATGTTCGCAAAACACCTGCATGTGCATTTGCCCTAACACTCCACAGCTACTGATTTTCACTGAACCACAGCTGATTGGACACGTAACTTTTATTCAAATTATGAAAATCGAACAACAGAGTAGCAACCAATATTTTGATGCGTCCTGCATTATTTTCCAGTGTCCCTAAATAGCAGAATAAGCATGTCCCTTAGCAATTGTCAAGCAGTGTATATAAACACATATTACTAAACAGTTTTTATTTAATCTAAAGACTAATATGATCAGCCACTTGAGATTCATTAAGGAAACAGACTAAAGCAACGATACTATTGCTAGGCAAATAAGTTTTCGAGCTGTCATCAAATGTGCACACCACCAGGTTTGATCAGCTTCGACTGTGGCAGACCGAGCCGAGAGAAAGGGCGGCTTTGTTCCTGACCTTGGCACCCCAGTCAAAAATCAGAGTTCTGGGACATCATGATAGTCTGTGTCAGGACTCATGGAAAGACCTGAGCACGACTGCGCAGGAGTAGTTGGAAGACTGGCAACCGGTCGGACTTCTTAGACACACTGAAAGATACTTATATATGCTGTGGCATTTGTAGGGTATCAAGACAAAAGGGAAAAGATGTGGCAATAAAAAAATTCCCATACCATCTTGTACTATTGTCATCACATAGGAGAGGTTTATGGATTCATGTTCTTTTCTCCAAATGCTGACCTGCCATCAATAACGCACAATATGAATTTCAACTCTGCATGGCCAAGAGACTTCATCATCATTTGGTTTTGTATTAGTTCTTTAATTAGAAAACTGCTTGATGAAGGAATTAATAGCAGCTAAGTGTCTACAATAATTCTGAATCGTCCAAGCCATTATATAGGGCTAGTCAAAAAGAATAGGACAAAAAGAAAACAGTTCTAAGACGACTTTATTTAAAATATACACTGAGTGGCCAAATTATTTTAAATTGGGCCACCTTTCGCTCTTATTACTGCTGCATTCTTCGGGGCATGGATTCTATGAGATGTTGGTAGGTTGTAGGAGGAATTTGAGACCAACTCTGAAGAACTGCACCTTCCAATTCCTGCAGATTTGATGGTGCTGGATCCCGCTGCCTGATGGCCCGTTCGATCTCATCCCATAAATTCTCAATGGGATTGAGATCTGGCGATTGTGCAGGCCAACGAAGCAAGGTAAACTCTCCGGCATGTTCTTCGAACCATCTGAGGACGATGCCAGCCTTATGACAAGGAGCATTGTCCTGCTGGAAGTATCCATCCCCGTCAGGGTACACCATTAACATAACGGAATGTACTTGATCTGCGACAATACTTAAATAATCTTGGGCACGCACACGTCCGTGCAGAGGAATCAAAGGACCCAAACAATGCCAAGAAAACATCCCCCAAAACCATAATACTGCCACCACCAGCTTGAAGTGTTGTGGCGATGCAGGTGGGGTCCATGCTTTCGTGTTGTTTTCTCCGTATTCTAACCCTGCCATCTGCAGGATGCATTTGAAATCGTGACTCATCGGACCACATGACCCTTTTCCAGTCATCTACTGTCCAATCCTTGTGCTCCTTGGCGAACTGGAGACGTCTGCTCTTGTTCAAGGCTGACAGTAGAGGCTTTCGAACTGGTCGTTGGCTTCCATAGCCTAAACGGTGTAATGAGCAGCGAACAGTTCGTTCAGAGGCGTTCAGTTTGTCCTTGATTAAGATTTGACGCAATATGACGCACTGCTGCTCTTCTGTCGCCCTGGACAACTCTGGCCAATCTCCTTTCAGCTCGAGCATTGAGGAGCCTGTGACGACCACACGCTTGACATTGAGACCCGGTTTTTTGCTTGGTAGTCCACTCTCTGTAAACATTAATAACTGCTGCTCTTGAACACTTCACAAGTTAAGCTGTTTTGCTGATACTGGTTTCGACACTGCACATGCCGACGATCATCCCGCGTTCAAACTCTGTTAAATCACGTTTTTTGCCCAAATCGTCACAAAAAAACACAGTGCAACTGATGGTTCACCTCGCCTGCATTCCCTTTTTATAGCTATCTAGCCCTCTAGCAGCAGCGCTGTGACGCAATAGCTCATTTGCCTAAAACTGTCAGGTGGTCATAATAATTTGGCCACTCAGTGTATATAAACTACAGGTATGTAGTGATAGATCAACTCTCCAAGTTTTAGTTGGCAATGCGGTGAAGTCCAACATTTGCGTTTTGCCCACTAGGAGCACAGATTCCAAAATGGCGGCATCAGGCGCGGAAAAAGCATTTTGCGTGATGGAGTTTGCTAAATCATCGTCAGTAATGATTATCCAGCGACATTTTCAAACCAAGTACGGAAAGGAAACACCTCACTGACATTCCTTTACGAGGTGGGTAAAGCAATTTGAGGAGATGGGCTGCTCATGCAAGGACAAAAGCACAGGACGACTGTCTGTTTCCAACGAAACTGTGGAAACCATTCGTGCAACTTTTGAACACAGTCCCAGAAAGTAGAAGATTCGAGCAAGCAGAGAATTGAATTTGCCTAAAAACACTGTGTGCCGCTTATTAGGCAAGCATCTGCAGTTCAAGCCATATAAATTCCATATGGTACAAGCGCTGAAACCTGATGACTATCCAAAACGTCGAGCATTTTGCGAAGAAATGCAAGAACGACTAGAGAAGGAAGGCTTCGGTAACAGGCTGGTTTTCAATGACGAGGCTACGTTTCACCTATGCGGGAAGGTCAACAGGCATAATCTGTGATTTTGGGGCTCACAAAATCCACATGCATTTTTGGAACATGAACGGGATGGATTCTCCCAAGATTCATGTCTTCTGTGCGATAACCAACCGTCAAGTGTTTGGACCTTTCTTTTTCTCTGAACAGACCATGACAGACATAACGTACCTCGACAAGCTCTCAGCATGTTTGTTCCCCCGGTTAGAAGAAGAAGTGCCCAATTTCATATTTGAGCAAGACTGTGCTCCTCCTCATTGGTGCACAAGGGTTCGCGAGTACCTCAACGAACACCTTCCAGGACATTGGATTAACCATGGTGGATTGAATGATGTTCCATTGATGTTATGGCCCCCATGGTCACCCGATCTAACACCCTGCAACTTTTTCGTCTGGGGGTATATGAAAGACAGTCTTCGTACCTCCACTGCCGCAGAACTTGGAAGAGTTAAAACCGCTTCCATTACAGAGGATATGCTAGAATGGGTATGGAATGAACTTGAATATCGAATTGACATCTGCCGTGTCACAAGGAGCGAGCATATAGAACATCTGTGAAGATAGGAAGAAACTTGGAGAGTCGATCTATCAATACATACCTATAGTTGTGATATATTTTAAATAAAGTCGTCTTAGAACTGTTTTCTTTTTGTTCTATTCTTTTTGACTAGCCCTGTATACATTTATTTGGCTCCTGAATCACTTCTTCCTTTTTCAAACTATTCTATTCTTAGACAACTCAATACAAAAGTCTTTTCTGTTGCCATTTTTTATTTATTTATTTATTTATTTATTTATTTATTTATTTATCTTTTTTTTTTTTGAATTTTTTGAGTTTGACTCCAGGATCAGACTGGGCATCAAAAAAGTTATAAGAGGCAGGTGTTATAAGTAGATCATTATCTTCACAAGACTTCATCTACATCCTCAATAGACTGGGTTTATTTCTACTATCAACAACATCTGCAATACACTACATCCTTTGAGTTTTCTTCCATCTCACAAGTTCCTTCATCGTTTTTCAAGATTGGTGACTTTATTTATTATTTTTTGTTTTTATTAATTTTACGATTTTCCCCATTAAAAGGAGACTGAACTCATTTAAATTTAAATAACATTAAAACATTCATTTTATTTAATTTATTAATTTTTAATGCAATACTATGGCTCACTCTACATACTCTGGAGACCACTGTCAATAAAATTCCAGACTAAAAAGGTTCTTGTGTACTTGAAAGTTTCTGCAGTAATGAAGGTTTCAATTCTAATAGCTTATTAGTTCAGGCTACTTAAAAACATAGTGCAAAATAGGCATATTCAGGGTGAAACAAAACAGGCATAATGTAAAATCAAAGGAAAAGCTACTTAAGATTTTCAAATGATGGATGTAGAAGAAGGTTGAGACACAAGAACCTAGGAATAAGATTTTCTAAAGAAGAATTAAAACCTCAAAACCTTCCAATGCCTACTCCCTCGACTTGCAATGGATTTTAATGCATAACAATAAGCACTAATTTGGAACCTTACCAAACGCATCTGAAGAAGACCTGTTGCTTTCTGACTTAAAATTTGATCAACCAATTCTTTTTGTTTACGAAGTTTCTTTTCTGTTTCTACTTGGGTTTGTCCATTTGGTTGACTCATCAATTGTCCTATGTGTGCTGCAAAGAAAATTTGCATTTTGTTTACATTAAAAAATGCCATTTATCCATAAGGGTTAATTCTAAGCAACTTTTTACTTTTATTAGGCATAAAATGCTAGAACAAATTATATTCTACATCATATACAAAATCATATCTTATAACTATTGCTATCATAGTCTGCAAAGAAGTTCTTATAGCTAGAAGAGCCAAAAGTGCTCTTTAAAAAGTAAAAATTAAATGTGGAGGAATCGAAGTAGAGGAGAAATCAAGTTAGAGAAGCAATCGAAGTAGAGGAGAAATCAAGTTAGAGGAGCAATCGAATTAGTGCAGGAACAGAAGTAAATGAGAAATTGAAGTAGAGGAGAAATCTAATAAGAGAAGGAACAGAAGTAATGAAATTTCTGTATAAACAGATGCATTATAACGAGATTCAATATTACACGATTCTGATGAAACCGGATGAATGGCTTAACACCACATCTTTTATTTTATTTACCTCCACAGAATAATAAACATGGACTCAAATTAGCATTCAACGTTCTGAGAGCACGTAAAGCCATCGGTCCAGGCTGCTGTTGATATCTTACAGCAGTCGTCAACTAACATAGGAAGGCAATGGCAAACCACTTACTGTCCGGGACTCAAGAGAAGACTTCAGAGTTGCACAATTGGGCAGAAACGTTTGGGCGAGTTCATTTCTAAAAAGGTTGGGCAGGTATATTGCAATTGTTGTCATATTTTTCTCCTGCATTCCATGTTGTCTATCCTCGTATCTGCGTTGTTTTTGTTGCACACATGCTTTAGCCAACAATTGCCAGCGAAAAATATGACAATTGCAATATCCCTATCCAACCTTTTTAGAAATGAACTCACCCAAATGTTTCTGCCATATAGTGGTGGAGTTGTGCAACTCGGGGGTCTTCTCTTGAGTCCCGAACAGTATGTAACAAACTGCCAAGAATACTAGACCTGTCAAAGGACAGAACACTCACTCAAATTACAAACCTGGCAAGTGTCAGCTCTTATCATTGACATCAGTTTTAAAGGCATGTCGGTACACAGTATACCTATATCAGCTTTTTTTTTAATGAATGTAATGATTGCTAGGGTGCAATATAAAGCCGTGCCACATGTATGCTTTGAGATTGTCATTTTGTTCCTGATACAAATGTCAAACTACCGTAAAAGCTTGATCTGAGGTGTAAATTAAAGCCAGCCTCTGTTTAAAGACAAGTATTTTATACAGGGTGTTTCATAATTGGTGTCCCGTCTTTAGGTCCAAATAACGACTCAAGGGGAACAGATTGGGGGAAAATGAATACTGATTATTTGGTTTTAATGTCCCCTAATATAGAATAAAAACATTTTGCTTCCCTGGGGGTGAAGGGGTAAATTTTGAAAATTTTAATTTTTGTAGGGGTAGGGGTTAGAACCCATGTGTTATTTAGAAAGTTGTAGAGCATCATGTAAAATGTGGGTTTAGCAAAAAACCTGGTGAAAAAAATCTCATCCCCTGCCCTTTATCGAGTGGGTAAAGTGAAAGGTATGGCTAGCTAATGTAGACAAAAACAGAAAAACTCATTAGAACTTTATTACTTATTAGAAAACAGTACGTGTGAAAATGAATGAGTATGAATAAGTCGTTACCCTGAAAAGCTAATGGGCCCTAATTTTTTTCATTCATTCCCATTAATTTTCCAAATGTAGGTCCTACTGTTTTCTATTAAGTATGGTTTTTGTCCACATCGGCTAGCCATACCTTTCACTTTACCCACTCGATAAAGGGGGCAGGGGATGAGATTTTTTCACCGGGTTTTTTGCTAAACCCACATTTTACATGATGCTCTACAACTTTTTAAATAACACATGGGGTCTAACCCCTATCCCTACAAAATTAAAATTTTCAAAATTTACCCCTTCACCCCCAAGGGACGCGAAATGTTCTTATTCGGAATTAGTGGACATCAAAACCAAATAATCAATATTCATTTTCCCCCCACTTGTTCCCCTTGAGCCATTATTTGGACCTAATGATGGGACACCAATTATGAAACACCCTGTATAAAAATTTTAGTTAAAACCCAATCTTTAATAAAGGCTCGATCTACTGGCAAAATCGTCCCCAGCCTCAGATTGGCAGCTGATTTTATACAAATGCTTCCCTATTTGGTCTTTGTTCATTTAATTTAATACAAGTACATTGTAAATATTTTCCACTAGCAAATTTCTGTAGTTTATGATGAAAATTTTTAAAATTTTGTTTTTAATAAATAATTTTTTCAATAAGTTGCATGTCAAAGTTTAGTAATATTTTTTGGGAATTGCTCTTAACACCGGGTCTTGAATAGAAGTCTGTATCGATTAATGGAGCCCAAATCTCAAATTGAGCTATACAGTACATATACACAGTTGAACCTCAATATCTTGAAATCGATATGTCGAAAAACGCGACATCTCAAAATTTTTATTTCCCTGCATTTTCACTATTAATTCAATGTAATTTTCCCTCATTATCTCAAAACGTTTTCTCGGGAAAACCTCGCTATGTCGAATTTTGATTTCGTATGCCAGCAAAATGCAAAGCATGAAAATGCATTAGAGATTTAAGATTTTTTACATTAAGACAAATTTACATACAAACGAAGAAATTTTACGTAACTTCCATTGAAGTTCAACAATTTTCATATGTTACGAAAAAATTTACGAAAAATTTTTTTGATCTTGGCAAGGCCTCTGTTGCATACAAGTTATTTGAGCATGCACAGTTTCTGCTCTTTTGATGTCAGTGGGTAAACTTCGGAAGTAACGCCGCAATTTCTATTAAAAAAGTGAAAATTTTGGCGTGTGCAGCCTTTCAGTCGCTGTGACATAACTATCGGAGATTTTCCACTAACAAGGGAATCCCTCGAACATGTATGTCACAGATTTCCACCAAATTGAAATATGTTACTCATCTGAAACTACTATAGATGCTTGCAAAATAAGAGTGTGAAATTGTATTTCTTTCAAAATAAATCGCAAAAACGAAAAAATTTCAGCATACATAGCCATACAAGCACTCCATTGTTAAAGCGGCTAGGCTATGTGGGGTTCCCTTGTAATTTTATTTAAAAAAAAAAAAAAAAAAAATTTTTTTCTTCTATCCACGATTTTAGACCTACTTCATATCTGTTCTCTCAATGATATAAAATGAGTACTAGCAATGTATTCCTTGATTTATACTTATTGATAATTCACATCCTATTAATTAAAAATTGATGAGTACACATACTATTAAAAATTCACTCCGATAGCGGTCGAGCATGAGCGTTTATCGACAGCGGCGGACTGAACCACCAGGACACCAAGAAAAATCCCGGTAGCTCGGACGGATGGCCTTTACTTTCTTGTGGTTGAGGGCCGCTTTCGCCAATTTTTCCCGGTACCTCTCGGTACAACTTACATTGCCAGTATGCCCATGTTCATCGATCAACGTGAGCACTGCATCTAAAAACTTCCCACTCTCATCATTCTCCCTATTCCCTGGTCGTGTAGTGAACGCTCACGACCAACTTGATCAATTTTCAAATTCTGATCACTTTCTTCTTCTTCTCGTATAGCCAACCAGATCCTTTTATAGCATAGGATCTTTAGAATAATGATACTAAACTTTCATGATTCTTATTCAGCTTTTAATTTCGTATTTTTACCCAAGGGATCGAAGATAATACTCTTTTAAGTAGATCTTGCTTTTATAAAGTAGTGCCGTAGGGCGTTTACTATAACCTTTTGTTTCTTTATGCATTTATTTTTTTAAGACTAGTAAGGTTTTTAAGTAGTTTTCAGTGGGGTTTAATATTATTGATTTTATTTCATCAATTAAGACTTTTCTTTTGCGCCTGATCACTTTAACTACAGTAAACTCCCGATTATCCGCGGTGCGGATTATCCGCGCGTGGTACGAAAAGTGATAAAATACGTACTAAAAAGTTAGACCGAACTGACAAGTTTTTTTTAGTGCAAAACGCGCGCAGGCCTTTTTATCATTTGAACAAATTTATAATGCTGACGAGTCTGGACTCTTTTGGAAATGCCTTCCCGCCCGCACGTTAGCATTTGAATGTGAACGTCAAACGCCTGGACACAAAAGTAGCAAAGAAAGATACACCATCATGTCGTGCAGTAATGCTACAGGTAGTCATAAGCTTAGGCTTGCTGTCATTGGAAAGGCTAAAAAACCGCGGTCGTTTAATGCACAGGCACGGATGACACACGAAGAGGCTTTACAACACGTCGACGGACTGCTCCATTATTTAGAGAAACAAGACGAAGACGCGCAGTTGGCTGAAAAACTTATGCTACGCAAAATTCAATCGCGGATCAAGAAAAAATGTTTCCAAAGCAAGAAACAAAAACAAGTGACTGACTTTTTTAAGAGGTAAGATTATTTTACGTCTTACTGTATGGTAATACTGTATTAAATAAACTGATTTTTCATGTTATAATTGTTTTCTCTTTTATTCTCTTCCGTTTTCAACATTTTTGCGGATTATCCGCGATTTTCGTTATCCGCGGTAGCCGCGCCACCCAATTCCGCGGATAATCGGGAGTTTACTGTACTTTCACTTTGGCCAACAGTGAAAGCGTATCCCACCTCGAAGTCTGTTCCCAATGCAGTTTATAGTTTTGAAATGAATCTGAAGGCACAGAACAGGTCAGAATACACAGTCAGTGCGAAGGAGCTGAAGATAAAAGCGAAGGTTGTTTTATATATGTATCTAACACTTTTAGGCTTTTTCATCCTACTCTTTTTAACAACAATAGATATGTGTCTAATACTTATCTCCGAAATATTTTTAAATATGACAAATTAATAAACAGACTAATTATACCGTACTTTATCTCTGTTACCTTTTTAAATTATAACGTAATATAATTTATTCTTCAAAATTTCTAAATTCTGTTAATCTACGTGTACCTAAGTTAAATTCTAGACACAACGACGTATTTTAATTACCTTTTCCAAAAAAAAAAACGTTATAAGCAATCTCCCTTTTTATAGAATGTTTAAATCTTGTAACGTCATGTCTGATATAATCGATCTAAATTTTATGAGTTATAATCAATATAAACAAACTATTGTTAAAAATATAACACTTATGATTCTTTACCTAGATTTGCTGATTAATATCTCTACGTTTATTCTTTTTATTACTGTATAATATACAATTTATATTGATTTAAATTTTTTAAAATTATCACCATATTAAAAATGACTTTGAAATATTATATTTATCTTATGATTATTTTCCTTGTCTATATTTAATAATGCTCTATTTATTCTTTTAATATTGTATTTATTCTTTTTTATACTGTATTATTGTAAGCTGTTATTGGGCTGTCATAGCCTGTTGCTTGCAAAATTACAAATAAAAAAATAAATAAATAAATAAATATATTTTATATTTTTAAATTTTTCTCTTAGGTTTTGAATTTTCTTTAAAGTTTCGTTTTTCTCGTACGTGCACTCTCGTACATAGATTTTTGCTTTTTAACACTCTCGTATTTATTGTCGTAAAAGAATAAATGCATTGATATCCAATAAATCCCCATCAGATTATAATATCAGACAATAAATAATAAATAATATGTTCAAAACAAAGTTTGAAGCATAACGAGTTTCTGTGGCAGTTAACTCTTATTTACTGATTGGGCTGTTATCTCGATGGCCCCGGGGCTGTCAAAAAACTTCACAAGCGCGCGCAGGTTAAACAGTCACATGATTGAAAGTAAATGTTTTTAGAAGAGTTTTAGAAGCATCAGTATTTTTATAAGCAAGATATATCTCCACCATAAGCAAGGGTATTTTTTCAAATTCACAATTTTATCTTTCAAAATTTCAAAGCGACATGCAAGCTATACAACAGCTTTTAAATTAACAGCAATTTACAACTTCTTACTGATTTATTAAAGCTTGAAAAGGCCAAAGAGCAATCGTGCAGCAGCAAGGCAGTTAAAACTCGACGGAAAATGTATTCGGCGCTGGAGGAAATGTATATGAAATATACAAAATTAAAATTTTTTTCCGATTGAAATGCATATTACTTTTATTGAAGCATATAAGAAAACTGACTTTAGATTACAGATTGTGATTGTTAGTATGTGTGTGTGTGTGTGTGGGGGCGCGGGCCCCCCCCCCCCAATCAGTCACTGCGGCGTAACTATCAGATTTTCCATTTTTGTTAAATATTTGCTGCTGCGGCCTATCAGTCGCTGCAGCGTTATTACCAAAAATTACGGTATCTTTTATTGTTCTCTGTATTCTCACATGTGCCTTTATTAACCTAAAAATTCTAATTAAAAAACCCTCCATATCTCAAACCTGGATATCTTGAATTCTTTTCTGTTCCCGGAAATTCAAGATATCGAGTTTTGACTGTATTTATTAATTTATTATTCTACTTAATACATAAATAAATTACTTTTATTTATTAAGAAATTCACATGGAAATTTTCAAAAGCTGTGTCTGCGAACAGCAGCTTAGGCAACCAGGATGCTCCATCCTTAATGTTCGCCAAACGGGATTTTCGCAATTTTTCCACCCACATGAATTTTTTAATAAGTTAGTCTAATAAATAAGGTAAGAGGAAGAATAACTTTGCTATGTTCTTTGAAGTCACTAATTTAAATAGCAATTATGTTTGTCGGGGATTTTTTTTTAAGCCTTATCAGTGTTAATAGCAAATGTTAGCGCATTTGTCAAAAGAATTTATGTAATAATTGTTTAAGAAAATTGTTTTACACTGGAATGTTATTTTTTTATTATTAAAGCACAGGGTATTTTCTTCTAAATACCCTTATCAGAAAAGACTACAGTGAAACTCTCAATAGCAGACACCTCTGGGGAAAGAAAATCTATCAGTTATTAAGAGGTGTCCGCTATTTAGAAGAGTCACAATACAAGTACACGGACACGCATGCAATTCTGCCGGGGAAATTAAAAAGCGTCCATAATTAAGGGGTGTCCGTTAGGTGAGGTTTCACTGTATACAGATAGTTATTGCTTAATTTTTATTTTTGTTCATATCTCAGTTATCATTCATATGAACTTTTTTGCGTAGAATAACCCATACTACCTCCCCTATAAATTTGTATATTGAATTTTGAATCACCCTGCATGCTGCACAGACCAACCAATGAAATGTGAACTTGGTTTAATTAGCCCACTGGCTTAAGTGATGATGTATCTTCGTTTGTTGCATTGCCATTTGCAACTTTCACATGGGCTGTATTGACGAATCAGAGCAAGACATTCGAACGATGTACGTTGTAATGAAGTGATAACTTAAAACCAACGGAACGTAAAA
>JAHWFO010023080.1:112969-123718 GCA_023313115.1 Rhysida immarginata | reverse complement strand
ATGTACGTTGTAATGAAGTGATAACTTAAAACCAACGGAACGTAAAATTAGTATGTTATTTTGAAATGTACGTTAAAGTGAGGTACGTTGTAACGGGATTTTACTGTGTCTCAGTGGACTCAAGATTAAGCTAGACTAACAACTGATCTTAAAATCAAGAAAATAAACTCCACTATATTCAAAGGTGAATAATCCTCCCTGGCCAATTTTTCCCTGGGAAAAACCAAACCTAATAGTGACTATAAACTAATCAATAATAATAATAATAATAATAATAATAATAATAATAATAATAATAATAATGTAACAACACCAGGGAAAGAACAACCAGGTGAGCTGTATGTCAAGCCCCATGTTGTTCCCCAACAGGCGAGAGCCCAAAACAGGGCTAATGAAACGAGACTAACAGAAAAAGAATAAATTACAAGGAAAAGAAAACGCAAAAAAATCAGAAAAGAAACTCAGTTATCATTAAAAATATCATAATCAACAAAATACAAAAACTTAAGAATTAATTAATTTAAAAACCAGATCGTGCTTGGCAACTTTAGTTTGCCATTTCTCAATATTAAAAGCAATTCATTAATTCTATTATATAAGGGTCGTACAAATGAAAACGAAAATTGTTTATTTTATCCAAAGTGTATACAAAGAACTTAAAAATACTCTCCAAATTGTGTTAAGGCATTTATCCCACTGTGTAACAAGGCGTGTAATTCCTTTATGGAAGAAGCCTTTCGGTTGTGTGTGGAACTTTTCCAAAACCTCTTCCTTCACTTCCTCGTCCGACTGAAACCTGCGGCCTTTCAGGTTTCTTCAGATCCCCAAACACGTGAAAGTCACATGGAGATAAGTCAGGGCTGTAAGCTGGATGCTGCATTGCTTCCCAGTTGAACTATTTGACGAGGTCTACCATTGCTTTCGAGGTGTGAAGACGCACGTTGTCATGGAGAAGAAGCACTCCTTCTGTAAGAAGTCCACGGCGCTTGCTTTTGATGGCCGCGCGCAGTGCCTTCAATGTTTCCCCATATCGTGCTGCGTTAACTGTGGTGCCTTTTTCAAGAAAGTCCAATAAAATCAGGCCTTTGCGATCAAAAAACACTGCCAACATCACCTTCCCGTGCTGCTTGCGATTGCTTTTGATTTTTTCGGGGGTGGTGACCCATAATGCTTCCATTGATGACTTTGACGTTTGCTTTCGGGCTGGAAATGAAAGCACCAAGTTTCATCCCCTGTAACGATTCTGTAGAGAAAACCTCTCTCCTTCCTGTTCATAGCGAGTCAAATTGCAGGGACATGGCCATTCGAACTCCAATTTGTTCTGATGTCAAATGATGTGGGGCCCATTGTGCACAATTTTTCTGTAGTGCAGATGGTTCCTGATAATGGAGTGAACAGTTCCACGACTAAGGCCAGTTTTAGCAACCACGACATCGATTGTCACTCTTCTGTTTTCCTTTAAGACAGCGTCAAGTTTGCCTTTGGAATCATCCGTGATGGCGCGGTTTGCTTGTCCAGGTCGTTGATCATCTTGCAATGATGACCGTCCCTCCGAAAACCTCTTGGTCCATGCCTAAACACGAGTGAAGGTGAGGTAGTCATTACCATAGACATTCTGCATGCGACGATGAATTTCAGAAACTGAAACTCCTTCACACGTCAAAAATCAAATTACTGCTCTCTGTTCCTGTTTCGTTGACTCCATTTTGTTGTTTGGACGAAGCGATCACGCGCAGAGCTTGGAAGCGCAAGCTATCGTTCTTTCTCACGTGATGCAACACTTGCAACCTATTGTTCAATCTGCACGTGGGGTTTCACAATTGTTGAAAACAAAAACTTACGATCCTACACGTCGTCTTTTTTTTCCCCCCCACACAAATTTTCGTTTTCATTTGTACGACCCTTATATTTGGGACTCTTATAGAAATCTTCTGAAGTATTGTCGGAGCAAAAGTATATCTTTGAAGAATTTTTTTCAAATTATTAACCAAACAGATCTCTAGTATCTGCAACAGATTAAAAAAATTATCAAAACTAGGCCTATTAATGCCACTAAAATTAAAATTACTTAAATTTATGAAATCTAAGATCTTGTACCGTAATAATAAAAAATCTTGTGAGCATCCCCAAAACCATATTAACTCACAATACGTTATTATTTTAGAAATAACAAGAGATTTATAAAAACTTATGGAAGTTTTGGGGTCATTAATGTTCCTACATCATTTAATCATCCCAATTCTAGAACACACATGGAAGGTCAGATGTGCTAAATATTTCGAGAATGAAAGACATAACATACAGAGACGCATGCTGAAGTTCATTCAGTATAGGAGGGCATTTAAGAGAACCTCTCGGAACACTTTAATATTGCTGCAATTAAATGCTTACGAGGTCTGTTCAAAAAATAACCGAACTTTTTTTTTTAATTTTTTTTTGCCTTAATGTACAGCTCATTGGTCTTTGTCTCCTTCAAAATACTCCCCTCCTCTATTCACACACTTGTTCCAGCAGTGTTTCCACCTCATCATGCAATCCTGGAAAGCTTCTTTTGGAATGTCTTTCAATGCCCGTGACGAACTGTCCTTAATGTCATCAATTGAGTCAAAACGGCGTCCTTTCAACACAGATTTTAATTTAGGAAATAAGAAAATGTCGCAAGGAGCAAGGTCTGGGGAATAGGGAGGCTGGGGAAGGACTGTCATCTTATTTTTGGCACAAAACTGTCGAATCATCAATGCTGAGTGTGCAGGCGCATTGTCGTGGTGAAGGAACCATAAGTTTTCTTGCCACAACTGTGGTCTGTTCTTGCGAATTTTTTCGCACAATCTTTTTAAAACACCTTCATAATATTGACGGTTAACTGTTTGACCTTGAGGCAAAAATTCAAAATGCACAACTCCGTTGAAATCGAAAAAAACTATCAGCATCACCTTGACAGAGGATCGAACCTGTCTTGCTTTCTTCAGGCGTGGAGATCCTTTGCCAACCCACTGTGATGACTGGACTTTCGTCTCAATGTTGTATCCGTAAACCCAGCTTTCGTCTCCTGTGATGATTTTTTGAAGAAATGTTTCATCATCGTCGGCTTTTCCAAGGAGTTCCTGGCAAACATTCACTCGATGTTCTTTCTGCTCTTCGGTTATCAAACGAGGAACGAACTTTGCTGCAACTCGGTGCATGTTCAATTTTTTGTTAAAACCTCATGACATGATCCGATTGAAATTCAGACTTCTTCTGCAACTTCTCTGACAGTTAGACGATGGTTAGCACGCACAAGATCATTGATCTTTTGACTGTGAGGGTCATGATTTGAAGTCGAAGGTCTTCCTGGTCGAGGATCATCTTCAACTGATAGACGACCATTTTTAAATTTTGTGAACCATTCGTAACACTGTGTACGAGATAGAGCATCACTTCCGTAAGCTTGATTCAAAAGTTCAAACGTTTCTGTGAATGTTTTTCCCAGTTTCACACAAAATTTCACGTTGCATCGTTGCTCTCGTGAATCAGACATTTTAGAAATCGCCACAAACACTGCAACACGTCGCATTCAAATCGCTATAACTCGGAAACAACAAGATATTAACAATTCGAAAAATTTCAGTTACGCGGAAGGTCACGACCTTTGCAGTACTGCCAACTGCTCCTCGCTATGACGATTCACTGCTGAGTAATAAAAAAAGTTCGGTTATTTTTTGAACAGACCTCGTATGTCAAAACGTCTTTAGAATAATCAACAGCAGCCGTTTCCTGCATTTCTGCATAAGAGCTCATGAATTATACAATTTTATGCAGATGAAATAAAGGGAATTTGTAGATTTAAGTACAGAAGGTATGGGTTTTATTTTTAATTCTGCAGCAGTAATAACTAAACCAAACAAAGTCACCGTTTATGACCAAGTTTTTCTGGAATAAATAGAAAATAAATGTGGAAAAGTAGAACAAAATAATTTTTAAGCCATATCTTTGTTCCAATCCTCAGAATTAATCTTATTCTTTATCATTGTGGAGCCCACTTTCCTAAGTCAATTCTCTTAGAAGAGGCATGCGAACCTGCAGCACATTCTCTCCATTCAATCAACTGGCTATTCATGAGAAATATAGCAATAGACTCTAAAATATAATGAAGATTTCAAATATTGTATATTAATAAATAATGCGAACTTTATTTAACTGCAGACTTTCAATGTGATATGGTGGGTCCTGAACAGAGCACATTAGAATTGTTTGGAAAAGGCCTACAGCCATGCACAGACAAGAGGCAAGTATTGAATAATGATGATGGGCACCAGAAGAGCAGGTACTAACCATAAGTAAATGGTGTCCCTTTAGGTGTTTCACAAATTACTATTTCAACAGAGACAGAATTAATAATAGAAATACTATTTCCAAATGGCATGTTCAAAATAAAAAAAAACACATCCTAGGCACAGATATGGATGTTCATAGGCCATAGATAGCCAAAGTGAACCACGATGACCATAAATAACTAAAGTGAACTAGGCTCAAAAGCAATCAATATTTCACCAGTGTAACGGTCCCTTTTGACCACCGATACTTTTCATATTTTAGTCCCCTATTTGAACTGTTCGTGCCCCAGTTCTAGTTTTTTTATGGTGCCCTTCTTTCGATTCTGTTCTTTTACAAAATTAAGTTCTGTGCACACGTTTACTCTGGTGCATTGTACCCACGGTTTGGTGACTCCTGGCTCGGGTTCCACCACTGTTACCTTCCCGTTTTGTGTTCGTTGTCGGACTATCATCCGCTCGTTACCCCGCCTGCCCCGTCTTTTACTACGTCACCTTTGATTATCGCTTTCTGGTGTTGGTGGAGGATATATATACATTTAATTTTTTATTAGGGAGGTTACTGTGGCCCCCTCCAGACGGACTGATTCTAATAAAGGGTGCACATAACGCGTTTTTAAGCGTTGATTGGGGTTATATGGCTTTTGTCTTGGTTGATGAATAACTTCTTATAGAGGATTCTTTTTCCTCGTTCTAGTCTGGCCAGACTTAATCGTGCAAAACTTATCTACAAGTTATCGTTTAATCATCAGAGAAGAAAACAATTGTCGTGACCACGTAAGTCGTTTCCTCCTTCATCAATTCGCGAACTGGAGTTTTTGTGACGCATTGGGCTGGGGTTAGTTTTTCTTTGAACCAGATGAAAGAAAATGACAAAAGAATTTCCGTTTCTCTCTTCAGGAAGAATTTCCGTTTCTCTCTTCAGTAGGTTTGTAAGAATTTAGTGTAACTATATATTTAAATATATAACGTTTCTTAATTTTGAAAATGAGCTTGCTTTGTGAAAAAGACTCGTTGTATTAGCGAAATTTTTCCCTTTGTTGCTTTTCGTTAGGCGACAGTAATTATTTTTTCTCGAGGTTTTTTTACTTTTTAGAACGATGTCATTTCACGTTGATTGCATGTGAAGTTTTTTCTTTTTTGAAGCGCTTAGTTTTTTGGGCAGTGGCGTCTACGCTTCCAGCCAGTGAACAAGCGTTGGTTGACTCTCAGTCGTTTCTCCAAGAGAATTGGAACGTCACTCCATGGTTTGAATAAGATGGCTAATTTCGGCTGCAAATTGTGGAATGCAATATAATCTATATGGATCGATGGAACCAACAGTTTGCGGAGTGTTATGGATAAATCGTCGAGTCTATTGTGACTACAATTAAGTCGGTGAAGTTTTCAGTAAGAGAACATGCCTTTTGCCGAACTGAATGTGTTCGACCCGCCCGGCCATCTCTATTTCGGAAAACTTTGAATCTCAAGGGGGGGGGGACACCCGTTTCAATGTAGAGCAAGGGCACGGAGACGAGTTGGTAGCGTGCAGGCATTTTCTGAGCAGTTTTCTTTCTGCCACCAATAAAGAGTTCACACTTGTCTTAGAAGCTAGAAGTAAAGGCAGTGACGACAAGTCCGTGATTTTCACAAGGGCGCTGGTTAGAGTGGAGGTTTCGCCCCATGGAGGACCCCACTTGGATTTCAAACTTAACCGTGCCAGGTACTTAATCAAGTTTCCCTTGAGCATTCTGATATGGCTTTTCCAGTTTAGTTTGCTATCGATCATGAATCCAAGAAATTTGTGAACATTTCTATTCGGCAATCTGGATCCTTGGAGGAAAATATTCAAGGTGGGAGAAGGGCCATTTTTGGCGAAGCACATTACTATAGATTTTTCCAGGGAGAAGGAGATACAATTGTCGATACCCCAGACTTCCAGTACGTCACACACTTCTTGCAAAGCCATACGGATAGTAGGGATGGAGGGACTTGAGAACCAAAAGGCCATATCGTCCACAAAAATGCTCTTTCCTATTGATGGAGGGAGTGAAGAGAAAACGTCTTTGGTGAAGATGTTAAACAATGTGGGGCTTAAAATTGAACCTTGCGGAAGGCCTCGCTGCTGTACTGTCCAGAAAGTGCCCCCTGGAAAGCGAACACCTACCCTTCTGGCTTTCAGAAAGGCATTAATCCATACTCCCATCCTCCTGGGAATCTGGATATCGACGAGCTTATTGGAGAGGAGCTTGTGAGAAAAGGAGTCGAAAGCCTTATTGATGTCAAGAAAGACTATACCGACGTGTTCACCCTTCTCTTTAGATAGCAATATGTCATCAATTAGTCTAAAAACCGAAAATAAATGACTTCGTCCTTTTCTAAAACTTTGGTAGTATGAAGGAAGGTGATTCTTTACTTCCAAGAAGTGCTGGAGCCGGTCATTTATCAGGTGCTCTAAGATTTTAATTGCGCAAGAAGTCAGAGCGATCGGGCGATAGCTCGTAGAGGACGTCGGTGGCTTTCCCGGCTTTAAGATTGGATGAACGATGGAACTTTTCCATTTAGCAGGAATGACACCGGTTTTCCAAGAAACATTGAGCGAGTGGGCTCAATTGACCCTCTCCTAATTTACAGAAGGTAGGATTAATTAAGCCATCAGGGCCTGGCACTGAACGCTTGGATCTAATAGCGGTGTTTAAAGACGAAATGGAGAAGGGCAAGTCCCACTGTGATAGGGCATCAGGCACACGGTAATCAGCTGGAAGGTGTTTGGGCCAGCATCCAGAACGAGTCTGAGGCGTCCCCACTGCTAGGCGGAGGATGGATTCCGCTGATGACCTGGGATCCAGCATGCAACCCTCACTGTTCTTGACGAGGAGGACTGGGGCGGGGGGGGCGTTTTTGAAAGATTTTAAGCGTTTTCCACACATTACCAGGCGTGTCTTTTTTAATCAGTTCGCGCCAGAAATCCCTTCTGTGCTTTTTTAAAGTCTTTTTACATGAGGCCTTCATTTTCTTGAAGTTTATCCAACACTGTGTGCATCTGCACTTGCGAAACTCTCTCTTGGATTTGTTGCGTTGCCAAATCGCGTCTTCGCACTGAAAATCCCACCACATGGGTCTGGATGGAAAGGATCTGCTGCTGGAGGGTTTAGCGAAGAGTTTCCGCTGGAAAGTGGACAAAAGGTCAATGATGTCAATGTTTTTCACTGAGTCAAACTCTAGTGGGTCAAAGGCACATGACTGGCTCTTGGGGCGGCTAATGACGGAGAGAACCTGCACGGGAATGGACTACTAGAGCTTTTGAACCTCTAGAGAACCTCTTCTGATTATGAAGTCAATTTCCTGTCTTGGATTGCCGTTTCGTCTATCCTGAGGACTCAAGTAATTTAGAAAACTTTTGAAACTTTAGAACCTCCAAGCTCTTGAATTTCGCCAAGTTCTTACCCTTATTCAAAATGCTTAACACACTACCAAACGTCGACGCAGCAGGCAGTTGTTTACATTGAAAACGAAAGCAGCTTACAAAAACGTTTCTCAAGATCTCGTGGTGCCTGAAATATGCATTTCCGACCATTTGTTCTCAAAATACTCATTTTGAATCCCCCTAGAAGATATACAATTAGACTTGAACTCCATTATTGATGTTTTAGAAGCTTAACAGCCAATCGACTACTGTTTTGATGTCTAATCCTGTTTTTTCTTTTAAGATTCCTTGTATTTTTCTGATTTTCTTTTCTTATTGTTTTTTCGTTTTTATTTTTTTTTTAGTGCTTCTCTTACGCTCAGCTGTGTTTTCCCCTCCCAGTGTGGATGATGTCTTGGACGAGTGTGTTTACCCCAACCTCTGTAGTTTGTATATTTGTAGGTGATACAGTCATTGTTGTTTAAATCACTTTTACGTTTGTCTATTTTCTTTGTCCTGTGTCGTTCTACGTTCCTCCAGGGGTAAGAGTTTTACTGTTTCTCTTCATTTCTTTTTTTTTTTTACTATGATAAGAACTATATGCTAATGTCGGTTAACTCTTTGGAACGTTAAGTTTAATTTTTTTTTTAGTTGCTTTTGTGTATTGGATTTTCTTCTCTTATTATGCAACGCTTGGCAGAAAAGTATATTTGTTCCTGATTCGCCTTCGTGGTCCTATTTGGAAAGCTTTGGCGAGAATTGCATCCCAGGAGAGGGAGTTTTCTTTGAGCCCGTGACCTCCCGGCGACCCTTAGGTCTTCGTTGATAATTCCTCGTTAATCTCAAGCAATCGACCTCAAGTTTTACCATTCAGAAACGACCAATGATTGTGTTTTTTCTTTGCATTATTTCCTGTATTCAATTATAATTTTGTTATTTTTTTCTTCTCTCTCTATTTCTCAGCCTAGAGTTAATCCTGCTTTTTATATTGTAATTATTTTTTCTAAACCTATATTATCTGCTGTTTTTTTACTTCCAAGTTAGATAGCGATTTGTCGGTCCGATCAACTCTTTTGGCTGCCTTGGTTCTACGCTTCGGCCGAGGGTGCCTCTCACCAGCTGTATCCTTCACAAATTGTACCTACACCTAATTTTGTATCTAGTTGTGAAGACCAATCATTCTGTGGCAAAGTTGTTTTCTCTTTAACTACCTTTATTTATAAAAAGAGAGCAATAAAAGTTATATTTTATACTTGGATTTGGACTTACGCTTCTACCCTTCATTTAATTATCCGCTTGATTAACGATAAGTCCCAGTAATAAAGCAAGTTCCTTTTTCTTAGCTTTAATCTAATCTTAAAAAATTGATCTTTATTTTCTTTCTCAAATATTATCTTCTAGAATTTATAAACCTCTGCTGAACGTAACAATGGGATAAAATTAAACTATCTTTAACTTCTTTCTTGGGGTAATTTAATATCGATTTGTCTGGCCCCTATTGCATAAAGCTCACTAGCGGAGTTTTCCTCTCATATCAGTAGGTCGATTGAAGATTGTACGTGCCATTTTTGGCCTGTTACACCAGTTGTGTACAATACAAACTGCATCTGTGGAGGCCATTTTGAATGCATGGCCGAATTATGAAGCAAACCACGAAATTTGGTCCTTGCCTCTATCAAAGCAGAATAGGAAAATAAATAAACACTTCAGTGGACATGTGGCATCAACATGGGAATGTGGCTGACCAGAGAAGGATTGACTCATCTGATATATTATTTGATTCTTATACATCCTTAGTGTTTATCTCTTCCATTATCACAGGCTAACAGTTTTGCTCATTTTGATAACCAACTTAAACAATTTCTCAGCATCTAATACATACAGTCTGATTCTTGAATCACAAGGGAAAATTCTGTGTTGTCAGTTCGATTGTTGTCAACTTCTCCATGTTGGATTCCTGTTTGCAGTTAGTCCAACTGTGATAATTTCGATTTGTCAGCCTTTTAAATTAGTTATGTAATTCATTGAAACATGCCCTCCTACATTATCAAATTTGTGTTAATACCCCCTTTTCTTCTTTTTTTTGTCCATTTGTATATAAACAAGAATACATAAATTGCTTCATATGGCACATCATTCGGATCCATATCGTTATGCATACCTGCCAACTTTCAGAAAATAAAAAAAAAAGAGTACAATCCTTCATGTTATAGTTAGGCCTATGCAAATTTATATAATCGTATAATTAGACCTATGGCATGATTCGTACAGTTGAACCTTGATAACTCGAATCTTCAGCGGACCAGATAAAAAATTTGAGTTATCAGGTTTTCGAGTTAACCAGTAAATCGAAAACGAGGCTAGAGGACAATTATAAAGATTCCATAATACTCACAATGTTTTTATAAATTCAAATTTATTTTTTTTTTATGAGATCCATTTACAATTACAGCACGGACCTCGTAATTTGCGGTGCGTTTTAATGCAAAATCGGCTCCAATCTCTTTTTGGCATAGCTTCCGAATTCTACTTCCGGTTTGAAAAATATTCGAAAAGCATCTCTTCGCGATTTTTGAGCATTTATTTTTCATCTGACGACATTTATGATAAAATGTAAAAATGTTTTACATTCAAAAATTGACAGAGAATTCGCATTTTTCTCAAATTTCCATCACTTTTACATCAACAAAGGCAGTGCAATCTGAAGCGTTTCGAAAAGAAGATTCGAAAATAAAGTAGCAACAGCCATTCTGAAGTGCATGGCTACTTCTAAAAATTCATCGTTCATGCAATGAACTTTATGGTTAACATGAACACTGCCTCTAAAATCGAAAGCACAATCATCATCATTTACGTTTAAAAATTCTACCATTGAACGCTCGCAATCAACAAGTTCGATTCTCAATTTCGTGTTCGCGTTAAGTTTCGATTTCAACAATGGCTGCCAGCGACCGTGAATTTCTACACAGTTTTTCTTTGTCATGTGGACTTAAAATTAAAGTTGGAAAATGAAATAAAGTTTCATCAGGCAAAGCTTTTCGAGGATACTGGGTG
>JAHWFO010023080.1:97201-108878 GCA_023313115.1 Rhysida immarginata | reverse complement strand
CCCCCCCCCCCCCAGGTAGAACAATAGGGACAGCTCCCCCCCTCCCCGAAATAAAATTTGTGGGTACGGCCATAGAAAGAAATGTGACCGTGACGTTAGAAATGTGACATCACCATCGGAGGGAACCAGTTTACTACATGCTCTATTGAAATTTTCACCGCTGCTATATTTAATTTTTAAAAATTCGAATTTTGTATGTAAACCTTATATTCAAAAATGCTAATTGTTATGAATTTTAAAAATTAAACCATAACTTAAACTGTCTTAAATTAAAAAAAAAAATTCTAAACATATTCAGTTTTCCTTTGATGATAGGAACATAAGCTCAGCTGAAATTCCACTCAATTCATAAATATTACTCAAATACATAAGAGTGAAAATCAAATATTAACAAACACATATGGTAAAATGCAATCTTGAATACAGATAGATAAAAATGTAAAAAAAAATAATCTTTTTTATCATAGCATAAGTAAAACAGTGACATTTATTAAAAATATGATTACAAATCTTGAAACTTCAAATTGACCTAAATTCTGGACATAAATTAGAAAAAACAATTTAACAAAAAATTGTCATATGCAATTATTAAGTATTAAATTAAAACAATTATTTTAAATTAAAATTTGGGAATTGCAGCATAAAATTATTCACTGAGAATTAGCACAATTTAAGAAGTATACAAATTAATAAAACAAAAAACGTTCAAAAATCTTAGTGATATACAAAAATAAACTTAAAAATTAAAAATTGATCTAAAAATTTTGATATAATGAATTACAAAAAATGAAGACAGCAATATAATTATTTACTTTGAGAACTAAATTTCTTTAATTTTGATTGATGCATGGCTTTGGTTTTATGGCGCTCATTGAATTGTTTTGTGTAATTATTTAGGCATATGTTACTGAATATGCGAATAATTTTCAGAGTTTGTGTAAAAAAATCTAAATTACAATTTGCGCATTTTTCATTTTCAAAAATGTCTACATTTTCCAAATGTGAAATTGTAAGTTTCATCAATATTTTTAATTGATTCCCACTCTTTATGAATATATCTTCTTCTTCTTCTTGTCGATTTTGGCCAGCTAAGGACCAAGTGAAATAACACTATGCCTTCTTCCCCCTCTCCCTTTCTCCCTTCGTTCTTTCCAATAGCGTCTCATCCTCTCACGGTGTTGTTCTCTTCTCTCCTCTGTCCACCTCGCCCCGGTCTTTGTCTTTACCTTTGCACAGAAGCCCTCAAATGCCTTGACTCGCTCTCTAAAGTATTCCCTGTTGTTAAACTCTTCTCCCACTATTCCTATTTCTCTGATGTCACTTTTTACTTCCCTAAACCAGTTTATCTGTGTATTACTGTTTTGGTCGAAGAAGTTGAACATACGTTTCGTTAGTCTCCTCTCGTCCATCCTCTTTAGATGTCCGTAAAATGACCACCTCCTTTTTTTCATGATGGACACAATTCTATCGGTTTTAGCATAGATTTCAGTATTACTTCTTAGTTTCCATATCCCATTCTCATATTTCGGCTCCATAATCTTCCTAAGAATTTTCCTTTCTATCTTTTCTATTTCGTCTAATTGTTTAGCTGTATTTAGTGCAAGTGTTTCTGATGCATATAAGCTTTCTGGTCTGATGACAGTATTGTAGTGTCTCAGCTTAGCGTTAATTGAGATAGATTTCTTATTGTAGCTACGTTTGGTTAGTTGAAACGCAAGCTCCATTTTGTTTGCTCTAATTAGATTTGCTTCTTTATCCAATGCATTTGGTTGGATCGTTTCACCCAGGTATTTGAACTTGTTTACTTTGTTGATTCTGCCATACTTTGTTGCCATATACTTAGGAGCGTCTTTCGCGTTGGTCATATATGCAGTTTTTTTTCGAAAGATATTTCTAATCCGGCTTTTTCTGCTGTCTCTTTTAGGATGGTTATTAGTTTTATAGAATCCACCAAGTTTTCAGCAAGGATTGCTAAATCATCAGCAAACGCTAAACAGTCAACTTCCACGTTATCCCTTTTTCTCCCAAGTCGAATCTTCGGGATATGTTCCTTCTCTGCCTTCGTCCTCCATTCTCTTATAACCTTTTCCAGCACGCAGTTAAACAACAGGGGTGACAGCCCATCTCCCTGTCTCACTCCTGTCTTGATTTCAAAAGGTCTTGAGAATTTCCCTGCCCATTTGATTTTTGACGTAGTGCCCATCTTCATATTTCATACATAAAAGTTTTTGAAAAACTAAGTAACATGTTCAAATTATTGTTAAAACATTTGTGGCTGGCATTTTCAAACCACCTCTGTCTAATATTTTTAAATATTGCCACATATCACAATCATCATCCAGATGAATATCCTTTCTTGTTGTGCAATTCAAACAAGCAAGCTTCAGCTGCTTAACACAATAACCACCAATATAAACTAATACTTTTAAGTCATTACCAGACAGAGTATCATAATCAATGGATTCAGCTAAAATCCCACCAAATTAATCTATTTTTACATCTGTAGAAGCTTCACTATCCTTAAAATTAACAAAATGATCTGTTATGGTTATATCATCACATGTCTCTGATCTCAACTTCAATAAACTTTTGATTCTAAGTTTTTTTTCTGCTTCCAAAATTTCTTGAACAGATACAAAATAATTGGACCCTGACATCTGCCTATATTGACCAAATCTAGATTCTAAATTGTCAGTTTGAAATTTCCCTGTCAAAACATAGGAAACATTAACATCAGTTAGTAAATATTTAATTATGGAGACAATAGTAGTGACAGTATGATGTAAAGCAAAGAACGTTTCTTTTGAAAGGCCACCTTCCCTGGGTTTCGGATTTAATGCTTCCCATTTCTTAATCCACGTTGCAAATTCTTCCAAAAATGAAATCCTATTATCAGTTACTGTTCTAAATGGTTCACAGTTACTTAGTCGTTTATGATAGCCTTTATTAGGGCTTTTAATATTAACCATATGCCACCAATTTACTATATGTTGAAGAAACAGAGCAGAGTCTTCCCACTGTTTTTTTATCAACAGTTTCTTGTTGTGCAAACATTTGCAATGTCGCTACTTTGAACTGTCAAACATTTTTAAGGCCAACTTAACATTTTGTTTTTCCAAACTGGTGGGAACAATCGCTTTCAAACTTAAATTTGGAGCTAGTTTAACAAGTTTTGCTCTTTCTTTTTCATATATATCACTGAAAAGGTAAAAATGAACTAATATGTTGTTATTGTAATTGTTAGGAGCAGGACAAATAAAACTTTTGTTTTTATTCTTTTGGTTAATCCAATTGTTTCTGATAGACTTAATGAGATGAACACTGTCAAAAAGCAAATACAAATTTTTACTTGCATTAAATGGATTTTTTATGCAACTATACAATTTGTTTCCCCCCGATAACATAATAAACATGTTCCTATTTATTCTGTTGTTATCAGATATTATGCTCAAAATTGAAAAACCAATTGTCTCTAATAAAGACAGCACTTCTAATGTCATTTTATGTAAATCCGATGCAGTCATTCTGCATATAGGAATTAGTGCTACAATTTTTTTTTTTTTTTTTTTGCGAATACAGAAGATATCATAAAGGATTGCACTGGACTTGCACTTTGATCACTAGAATTGTGTGCGTAACCCGTAAGTTCTTGACGCTTGTATGATAAAACAGGCTTTACATAAATCTCCAATTAAAAGGTTAACAATTTTCTCGTGATCAGGCAGTCTGTTATATTGTTTTTTAAGATAACAGAGGTTTTCTTCATTTGTAATACCAGATTTAACTTTTAAGGACGAAGTTAATTGTTTTAAATGGCACAAACATGGTAACTGTACAATTTTGCTGTCGTACAGATAGGAATAACAAGCAGTGAATTTTATATAGATACAGAAGGAAAATATCATTAGTTCAGTACTGTATTTTCTACCAAACTTAGAAGACCCAATTAATTGCATTTGTTCAAGTAAAAAACGTGCACCATCATACCTTTCAGGTTCACATTCATTTTCTAAATATAGTTTCCAATGAATTATAGCAAGTTTATAGTCATTTTTGTCTTCTTTATAGGTTAATGCTGGCTCTAAATGCAAAATTATGTTTAAGATATTTTCTAATTCACTCCAACAAGATAATGTATTCAGAACATTCAATATCTTTTCTATGGTTGGTTCATGAATAACATTTTCTCCAATAAATAATTGCATTGTCATATTTTCACTATTTATTTTTAAGCATTTTGTTATTTTAGGTGTTGGTTCACAAATTAAGAAAGAAAAACAAGCACTTGTCACACTTATGAAAAACAGCATTATTCTCCGTTAAAAGTTTAGATAAACGTGATATGGTTTTGGAGAGCTCTGCAACAATTTGGTCTGAAGATAAGATTTTGTCATCATTTATCCAATTCATGAGCACATCATCATCCAGCTTCTGCATTTTCAGCTGTCTTTGTGAGGTAACTGTTCGAGATGTAGGAATTGATGTGAGGTATGTAGGACAATCGGGAAATATGCAAGGATATGCATCATCTGTGAGTTTTGGAATTATTCTTGGAAAAGTTTGCGCAATCTAATGACTGTTGGACTATAGGCATATCTGTCAAAGATCAAGTGAGAAGCAAATTTCACGACTGTTGGAAATTTGAGGGTAAATTCAGAATACTGGGACCACTCCTGGAGTAACGGCATGGAGTGCTGTGTCTTTCAACAGTAGCTCATGTGTAGTGTTTTGGAGGGGACACTGATGCTACATTCTACGTCCAGAACATCATCAGCCCATCCTGATCCCTTTTTCCAAATTAGTATTCCATTTTCATGATCTCTTAAACATTTCCAGGTTCCGTCTACAGAAAAACATCTGACAGATCAATCAAATAAGCACATCTTTTAACAAAAGAACTACCGTAATTTGTGGGGTATAATACACCCTCGTCGATAATACGCACCCTTGCTTTTTCGTGCTTTTAGAAAAATTCCCAGCCTTATTTACCTATGATAGCGATTCAGCATCAGGAGGTGCTCCGCCATATTTGTTCAAACGCACAGTGCATTATGATCATCTGATTTTTTAAAGGCTTTAGACTTTATATATTCCCTAACCTATTCCCAGAAAAAGGGAGGAGGCCGTGGCCTGATGGGCTTTCACTGAACACAACTCCAGGGAACTTAAGCAGCATCAGGAACGGCTAGTCACCGGATGGGCGACCATCATTGAGACACGATCTGGATTGAAAACGACACGAAGCTTTGTGGTTAGGCTATCTTCTTTGAGAATGCCATGATGAGGTAAAAAGCAGATAATCTCAGAAGGTGCAGGATCACAAACGGACATGTGGCCCAAGTCTTCATATTCTTGCATGAACTGTGCATAACGCTGATGCAAGACAGGTGTTGGAAGCAAATTTTCTTTCAAGATTTAGGAGAAATTTTTCAGCTATTTCATACGAATCATCTAATACTTCTGGAGCCTTATTAAGAGGAATACTGACAATAAATCGACCACTAGAATCACGCTTGGTGTGGCTCTTGAAGTGAGATTCACACTTGTCTTCTTCCAAGATGCGAAGCTTAGGGGTATTGAGTTCTTCCATTTTCCAGAAATTTTCCAATTGCTCTTGAATGCGAACAGAGCTGTGACTAAAGTTACAACGAATGTCTGGTGGAGTATTACAAGGAAACGAACCAGCTACAATCCATCCAAAATGAGAAGCTTGCAGAATAGGCATTCTGGGTCCAAGTGGAATGCACCGAGTGAGAACAATTTGCCAGGATGAATTTACTCCAAGGAGAATGTCGATTTCTCCAGGGACATTGAAGTGAGGATCAGCCATCTTTTGGCCGCGAGGAATGTTTATGCCGGCAAGATCAATTGGTGTGTTGGGCAGATGACCAGTAATCTGAGGAACAACTAAACATTGAGATTTCAGGCGATAATTGGAGACTCAAGAGTGCAAAAGAATTTCACAATGACAATGGACATTGGTAGTAGAATTGGTGATGCCCTGAACTTGGATGTTGACTGGAGTTTGAGGCAGCTGGAGCTTTTTACATAGAGAAAAAGTTACAAACGATGAAGTGCTACCACAATCAAGTAGAACCCTTGCTTGATGAGTTTGACCTTGATGATCAACAACATTCACAACAGCAGTGGAGAGAATAGCACATTGTTCGGAAGAGGACAACGCCGAGAGGGTGACTGTATCATTTTCAACAACTGAGTTCTCAGGGGTGGTTATGGGATCAAGATGTAGAAGAGTATGATGTCTAGCTATTCATTTGTTGCAGCTGTGCGTAGAGCTACAGTTCATGGCGAAGTGACCTTTAGAAAGGCGATTTATGCAGCATCTTAAATTCTTTACTTTGGCAAAACATTCCTTGACAGGCATAGATTTGAAAATGGAACAAGATTATAAGTTGTGATCTTTATTGCAGACTGGACAAGAGGACGACGTCGAGAGAAAATTCTTGACGTGGCGGATCGTTCATTTGTGGGTTTAGCATGTCTTTCTTCTAGAGTTGAGGCCTTGTTTGCTAGAAATTTAATGAGATCATCGAAAGAAGTTGGATCAGAAGTAGCAGTCTTGTTTTCAAATTCTTTTACAGTGGTGTTATCTAATTTGGAGTTGATAAGATATACGAGGAATGCATCTCTCTGATGCTCTTTATTGATCAAAGAATCCAGAGATCGAAGATTTTTCTTGGCTGAATCAATCAAGGTGCATAGTCTAGCAGAGGATTTTTTGGGAATGGGTTCTAGATCGAAGGTTATGAATTACATGTAGTACTTTTCGATTGTCATAGCGATCATGAAGACTGTCCCAAGCAATAATGTAGTTGTCACCAGTGAAGGCGAGATTCTTAACAACCTCTGCTGCTTTGCCAGTCAGTGAGGCACGCAAATAATGAAATTTTTGTATATTGCTGAGTTCGCTATTTTCATGAATGAGACTCTTAAATAAGTCTTTAAAGTTCAGCCAGTCTTCAAACTTTCCACTAAATTCTGTAGTTTAATGGTAGGCAACTTAATCAAATTAGATGACGAATGAGAGCAGTATGAACTTACAGAACTGGAAGGGGAGGTTGGGCGAGGCCTACTTCTATCTAACAAACACTTAGCACAAGTAACTATGTTAAAGTACTTAACTTCAAATTCTGCTGATTCAGAGTCGATGTCGCTTGTTTCATCTGCGTCGATTTCTAGTTGAATCTCATCAAACGAAGCGAGTAATAGTTCTATGCTGAGTGGCCGTTCACGCAATTGCACCATATCGAAATCATTCAATGGCGCAGAAGGATTTGTAGATGAGAGCTCTCGAACATAGGATTCGAAGCGAGTTAGCTTAGCTTTGATCGAAATGAGTTTTCTTTTAGGATCTATTGTATTTCATGAAGCCAGCAAGTTGAATCAGGAGATGCATAGAAACAAGATGGCGGAATGGCGAAAAAACAGAAGCGATGGCGGAAAGACGAATCAGTGTTGAGCAAATGACAGCATGGAGCGGCGAGAAACGGTGACAAACACGATGAATAATCAGTACACTGAAGTGGAGGAAAGAAACATCACGATGTTTTCTCAGCAAAAACGCACATTCAACAGTTTGAAGGACCAGGAGCAATGATCAACTGAGTTCATGAAAGCAAGCACTCGAGAGAAGTAGCTTCGATAGTTGCAAATATTATCCGGCTCGAAGGACCAAAATTTTTATGTTATTTATGATGACAAATTTAAGAAAGTTTACACTTGCAATTCATGAACTCAATAGGTGTTGTATTTGGCGAAAGAAATGACGGAATTTCACACGAATTGTACGAGAGCAAAAAAACAAACTATGTTTATTCCATGAGTGCTGCAGTAAGAAGAGAAAAAGAATAAGTAACGCCACCTCGTGGCAAATTGAAAAAGGCAAGATACGAAAAATATTCTTAACATCTTTATAAAGATCGATTAGTAGCAAACATCAGTAAAACTGCAGAATAGTGTCCCCTAACTTCTTTGATATCATCAAGACTGGTTGCATTCATTTATTGCATTTATTATTGTGTCAGCTCTAGTTAATGGCAAAGTACTTTGCCTCACTTTTGAAATTTATTATTACAGAGTTCACACACAATAAACTCACTAAACCACTAGCTGGCTAATAGACATCTCAGATTGGTGGCCATCTTGAAAGATGGCTGAGAAAACCTAGTATCCCTGGTTTTTATGAACGGAAAACGGAAGGGAGCACTGAATTCGCTTTTGCAATAGATATACGTAAAGTGAATAAATATAACTTATATTGTACTTACTGTATAATATTGTATAATAAAAACTAAAGTTAGTACAGAAGTTCGTCAGCCCCAAGTTCTTTTGATTTCCCCCTCCCCCAACGTCTTCTTCTCCAGGTTTTATTATTGGCCTATTATATGCATCATCCATAATACGCAGTAATGACTTTTTTAACTTTTTTTTATGCATAATATGGGTATTATACCCCAAAAACTACGGTACTACTGTCTGCACGCCACGAGAAGACCGCTGAGTTGCTTAATGTGCTCGTATTGTGTGCTGTAGTTGCAGATTGGTGTGTAGTTATGAAGGGAGGAAAAGCGCTAAAATCAAGTAGCGCTAAAATGAGTTCTGGCCGCGTTTCCCAACATATGAAAACGTTTGCATGGAGAGGTAGATACCTGAGAAATATAAAAAAAATAAGATGAAAATCGTCCTATTGTTTACATCGATGAAACATGGATGGACTCAAATTTGGCTGTTTGTCCCCCAATACTGAATACATAGATTCACCTGTAACTGCAGCCACACCATACGAGCATAAAGCAACTCGGCAGTCTTCTCGTGGCGTGTGCACAGTAACTGCAACTTCTAGTCAATAAAAGGACAGCTAAATCAATAGAAACAAGATCAGCATTTTTTTTTCTACCATGATCAATAGCAAATTTTAATTCCGAGTTTCAATAAATTTTAATATTGATAAGAAATAAATCAACAATGATAGATTTATTAAACAAAAAAAGTAGTATCACATTAAAAAATTTGAAGTAACAAACTTATCAATAAGTATCTTTAAAGTACATAAGTATTCTACTATAACGGGATCTCTTGTATAAGCGATCCCACTTTTTGACTTGTCGCTAACTTATGAGAAATAAAATATGCAAGAATACACAAAAAAATCTTTATTTTTTAGAATTTTAAAAATGCATAACTTGGATCTTTACAATTAAAAACCTTCAAAATCTTGTGACATTTCATGTCAGTGGTGTCACATGGGACTGGCAGAAGGAATGTGATATTTTCTTTATGTTATAATAATCTTATGTTGTGAAATGTTCTTGCATTTTTATGCAGGGTTAATTGTTGTTTAACCTTATTATTAAACTTACCTGCTTTTAGCGAATGTTGTTGCATTGGCATCTGCATCCAACAGGGTTCGCAATTGTTGGGAGCTGGCATTGTTTTCTCGGATGATTTCCGAGAAGATAATGTCAGTCTTCCAATGGTTGATTCAAGGAACGTATAAGGATAAGAAGGAAAGGTTCGTGTAGACGTATGTGGCGCCACCCAACTCTGGCTGGAAATGTGTGTCGCAGAAAAGCCCCCATTCGATGATCGGGCAGCTTTTATCACGTGATATAAACACAGCCTTCACTTCTTATCCTTATACGTTTTTTGATTGTTTGTGCTGTTATAACAATGCATTTAAGCGCGGCCTCAGCTTATATTAATTTATCTTGTGCGTGCGTTGCTAAGGGTAAAACAATTGCCAAGCAATAAAACGTCATTGCTACAAAATAACTGATGGCCACAAATGTTATTTTATCTGGTCAGTAGGAAACCATGGAAGAAGTAGAATTCTACTTCTTCCATGAGGAAACTGTGAAAAGGATAATGATGAACTTTTATTGCCAACTTGAAATGTTGCAAGAAATATCCAAGAAATTCGAAGCAGTAGCAAAGTCTACTTTTGACTCGGATCCAATAACTCTAGACATTGAAAATCCAAACTTATTTGAAACAAATTCGGCTGCATACGTTGCAGGCTTTTTAGCCAAAAAAAAATTCTTGAAAAAAAATGAATGCATTGACTGTAAGAACATTTTAGTTGGGATAAAAGTTTAACGGATTCTAATTTTCCAATGGTTACAAAATGTATAATCATATTTAATGCAATTGATTTTATTTTTTTTTTTATAAAAAAAAATCATGTTCAACATCTTTTCCACTGTCTAATTTTTTTGTGGTGTCTGCTTTTAAATCACTTTTAAAAAGTAAGTGAATAAAAATCATGTTAAAATAAACGTTTGTTTTCTTTCTAAACTATATTAAAAAATTACAGAATTTAAAAAAATTACAAGATTTCATTACTATGTTATGGAATAAAATAATTATACTTTTAATATAATAAACCGTGTCAGTAAATAAATGAGAAAATAAATGAACAATAATTTAATTTAGCATTTTAAAACTGAATAAAAAAACTTCAATGAATGCAGGTATAGCAAAGCATTTGCTGCCCTCTTTGACATGAGCGAGAGCTTCTCTGCATACCACTTTCCCTCCAGGCTGTGGCGGCGCTAGGATCTACAAACTTACACTAAGTCAAATAGAGCTTACATTCTTTTTCTTAACTTTTTTTTGGTTGATTGTTGTCTTTTGATGGTTTTTTTTTAGAAAAGGATTCGGTTTTTGTTTTTTTGTTTTTTTTTTTGAAAAAACTTCGGTGTGTGTGGACATGCATAGCCGCACTGAGCAATTGTACGGGAGAGAAAACGTTCGAAACAGTTAAGCCTAACAGCGAAACTTTCTGCCTGTCAAAGTTTAAAGCGACAATGAGAGCATCTATGAATTAATGAGCATAGATTAAGAGTTTAAATGACATTGTGACGCTCCAGGGGGAGTGGGGAGGTTCCGTGACTGGGGGATACCCAAAAGCAACCTTCACACACACACGAGAGCGATCACGGGTTCGTGGGACCTGTTAAAGAATTGAGAGACACCAACGGGTATTGTGGGGGTTAATCCAAACAACGAAAGTGACTGTTGCCATTATTTATTCAGTAGCATAACACCTTTATACAAAGGTATAATCATAGGTCAATGACCAGTTAAATAGGGGCCCCTACTAAACTCAACTTAGCTTTTTCTTAAATTTCTAAACATGCTTCATCACCTTGGCAGTCACTCCTTCATATAACATACATTGCCAGTGGCTTTACAAGGTCTGCTTAAACGTGTTGGACTCCCAACAAAACATTCATGACCACCGGTGTCCTATCCTTACCTGATGGGATGCATCTGTATACCTCCGTGACAATATCACGTCACTCACGACGTAAAGGAGAACGCCGTATGCACCCTTTGTTACGCAAATTGAAGAGGGGGCACATTAACCCTTCTTCAGTCCCTAAGCATGGACTAACATACGCTATTTCCCAATAAAACAGCACCCAGGCAGAGACACCAGTGATGAAAGAAACGCTCTAATTACACAAGAGGAAGAAAATTAATAGCAGAGTTATGGCAGAACCCTTATGCCACCTTACACCCGACTACAACTATCATTAGCAGTACTTAACACTGCTGAGAAACTTTGTCAGAGCTATACAATAGTACAATTCCATGCGGAATGCTTTTTAATTAGTACAGAGACTGTTCACAGTTACTTTGCTCCACTTCTAAT